>VDFB02370512.1:0-23571 GCA_007258455.2 Sequoia sempervirens | reverse complement strand
GAATCACATCAAGGGCCAACCAAGGACAACATGAATAAAAGGTATATCATTTGTTTTGGTTTATATTGCTTTTATTTGTGTTCATTGTAGCCTAATCGTGAGGTGGTCTTGTGTTTATTTTCTCTTGCATTTCTAACTTGTATTGCATTTTTAGATAGATCACAAACACTTGCACACATTTCTGGCACACTCAGTGGGACCCACAAACGGGTCTCTTGCTCTCAGGTTTTCTGTTGTTCACTGTTTGCAGGTTCAGGTTGCAGAGGGGTGGACCTACCCACGAATAGGTAGACTTGCCCACAGATAGGTGAACCTTCCCTCCACAGAGCCCAAAAACAACAAGTTTTTCCATCTTTCAGTAGAGGGGTGGACTTGCTCTTGCCAACGGGCAGACCTGCCCATAGAGGGGCAGACCCACTCAAAAACAATATTTGTCATAAGGTAAAAACTACATTTTAAGCACTGTTTTCTGTTGTTTTGAGTACTTATGACCTCCTAATATGTTTTGTTTATGTTTGTGCAATGATTTGACGAGCGTTTGGTGGAGAACAAAAAATAAATTACTAAGTTTCTTTCAGGGCCATTCATTTTGAATTTTTTATCAGTTGGTTGTTTCTCATTTTTTTTAATTTAGGCACATAACTTAACTAGGAGGGGTCAAATTTACATTGTGTGTTGTGTTTGTGGTAGGCTATTGACGTATCCAATCCCCTTGCGCTGTTTGGTGATCCTAAGTGACAAGAAATCATAGCTTACCAAGTCCTTGAGTCATCCTTTTTGCTTTTTTTAGGGGGACTTGCTTAGGGATTTCCTCACCTCAAGGGACGATCCCAACCACGCATACCAGTGGGGTATACAAAGGGGGGAGGCCAAAGTTGTACCCCAATCTATCCACATTGTTATTGGCGAAGCGTCAGGATGACGTGAAGAGTCGGTATGAGCCTTTAGTATCTTGCTAAGGTTCCCGACTCACGCTTGTGATGGGCTGGTGTTCACGGTTTGGGCCTCACGTACCAGGTGTATATCGAGGACTCCCTAGCCACCTTATTTATCCTAGATAGAGGACTTTGTTGGCCATACCTATTCTATTAATCTTAGGATCATGTTGTTTGAACTGTTTTCTTTGTGCAAGACCAGTGGTTTTTTGTTCAGTCAAGTCAACCTTATCCTCTTATTATTTTTTGTTATGTTTTGGGTCCCTTGCCATAATCATTTTTGTGAAAAATCAAGTTCAAATTTGTGCAGAGGGGCGGACCTGCCCTACCAGGGGGGAACCTGCCCTCTGTCTCAGTCCCTTTTCAACCTTTTTTTGTTAGATTTGCCCAACTTTTTATCAAACAGGTGTACCTTCCCTAGTAGGGGTGTACCTGACCCCAGTTGGTCAAACCTGCCCTTGGATGGGTGGACCTACCCTTAGATAGGCGTACCTTCCCCTTGAACAATCAGTTTTACCACTTGTTTCATCATTCCCAACACCCGTTTAATTATTTCGAGCGCCCATTTCATCATTCTGATCACTCATTTCCCCATTTCGAACATTCATGCATCCATTCTGAGAATCCATTCCCTGTCCTGAACATTCATCCCCTCAATCTGAGCATCCATTTCTTTGTTTCCTGTGCCCCTTTACCTGTTCCAAACAACTATTTTTCCCATTTTCACTGAATAAGCGAACCTGCCCTTGGATAGGTGGACCTTCCCCTTTCAGTTGGGTGGACCTACCCTCAAATGGGCGGACCTTCCCTTGAATAGGCATACCTGCCCTTCAAACAGTTGTTTTCATCCTCCGTTCAGTCATTTCGGGTGTTGTTCCTTCATTACGATAATCGTTCTCCACGTTTTGAGTGTCGTTCATCCATTCTGGGTTATCATTCGTCCACTTTGAACCTTTGTTCATCCAATCTGGGCATCCATTCCCTCTTTTAGACTATCATTCACCCATAGTCATTCTTTCTTTCCAATAATCGTTCTCCCCATTCCGATAACCGTTCCCCCGTTTCGGTTTGTCATCTCTCTATTCTGAGTTGTCATCCATCCATTTTGAGACTCCATTCATCCATCCTGATAGTTGTTCCCTCGTTTCAGGCTCCTGTTTCCTCATTCCGAAAGGCCGCTCATCTATTCTAAATTGTCATTTACCTGTTTTGGAAATCATTCTCCCATTTTGCTAATCTTCATTTGAAGTAGTTATCCGAGTTGACCTAGGTGTCTGAGCTTGATCATCATCCTTCGAAACTGGCTTAAGATTGTCATCTGTCCTAATTCGGTCATCCTCATCGGCCCTATCAATCCACTTCTATCTCAAGTTGGATTCGGCGCCGCCATCATCCATCCATCCTTTAATCAATCAATCAACACCTTGCGTTACCTAAGGTAATTCTTGAACTTGGTTTAGAACCCCTATCATCATCCTAATTTGTCTTACCATCTAACCCTATCAATCGCTTATCAATTGAATCCAATTTCGTCGATTGTTTCATCAACCCAATCCAACCCTATCTCATCAATTGTCTTATCAATAAATTCAATCCAATCCATTTTTTCCAATCATTTTATCAATCAATCCAATCTAATCTCATCGATCATTTATCAAAAAATTCACTCTGGTCTAATCAAATCAAATCCTTTATCAATCATCCAATCTAATCCCATCAAGTCACATCCTTGTTGGCTAATCCATCATCTAACCAGGTCAATCCTCCAATCATCATCTTGATCATCCTCACATCCTAGTCCACTCCGTCGTCTTGCATGCCTGTTCAGACCCGGTCATAGGCAAGGAAGATGGCCAAGCAACAAAACCCTAGATCCCAACCTAATGCACCGCAAGAAAATCCTCATGTCAATGGGGGGTCATCACAATCTAACACCGAAGATCTCAATAACTCACCACATGGTGAAGAGAGTATGGTCAACCAGTCCGAACTCTCACTCGAGGAACATTTTAGTAACCCCACCAATGTGCAAATGACAGATCACCTGATCAAACAACATGGGGAAGAGATCTTGGCCCACCTAATTGAAAAAGGTGTCAAACCCCCATTGGGCATCGACCTATCCAAATATGGTAATTCCATACCCAACATACCCCAAGATTCACAAAATGCACCAGGCGATTCATACATCCCCAATGTTCCTCGAGTGGAGGGTTGGTGTCAACTTGAATTCAACAATGCCATCCTTTACCAAGCCAACAATCCCCCGCGCGCCCCAATCTCAATCATGGGGGTTTCCCAAGTATCCTATCCTAATGACCCTTTCGCCTATGACATGCTGCAAAATGTTCTACAACATCCACTATTAATGTTGACTGCACCACTCCTTTTGAATCAACCTCTAGTAAATGTTGGGGGTAACACTTTCACCGCCTTGCCTCCACCTCCTGGGGCCACAAATCTACCACCACCTCCATTCACATCCCAACAACCTCCTCAATCTAACATACCATCTCAATTACCTCCGCAAGGTACATCCCAACCAAATATTCTCGTTGTCACCCAACAACCTCCTATGCAAAACGCCTCCACGTCATCTCAGCCACCTCATCAGTAACAACCCCTGCATAATCCTTTGATTCCATCACAACAACCACCACACCAATCGCAAGGCAATCCATCTCGACCTCCTGTCCCTACCATATCCTCGTTGCTCACATCTATTTTACATCTGCAAGCTCAACCACAACACAACATCCCATCTCAGCCCATGCAACAGTCGATATCACATTAGCAACCTCCCCAATACTATTCCTATCATAACCAACAATAGTTCTAGCAACAACCACCCTATGTGACCTCCCAACAGTCGCAGCAGTACCCCCAATACTAGAAGACCAATCTGCAACACTCCATTCATGCTCCTCAACATTATGTCGCATATCCTTATCAGACCAATCCATACCCTAACTCACAACAGTAGCCCCCATACCAACAAACACCCTCGACATACCAGTAAGGGACATCATCATCTCACTATCAAAATCCATATATCAACCTTCAAGCAGTATCTCAATAGGATCCTTTGTCATCCTACCACCCATATCCATCCAACCCATCTGCCTCGACTCCTACACCACCGGTCAACATAGATTTGTTGGAAATCAAAGCTGCTTTGAAATATCTCCAAGTCGGGACTAGTAAGCAATCCTTCAAATTCAAAGATATATGTCCCTATCCATTCAACCCCTCCATCTCATTGATTCCCTTCCCGAAACACTTTGAGATACCAAAATTCAACAGATACAAGGGAAACAAGGATCATAAAGCCCACCTGCAAGATTTTTACTCCCATTTTCAGGAGGTTATGCACAACGACAACTACCTCTTGTGTCTGTTCCCATAGAGCTTGACGGGGAATACCCTAGAGTGGTTCATGGGTCTAAAGCAGAGGTCCATCAAATCCTTCGCAAATCTTTCAAAGAAATTTGTGTCCTACTTCTCCTTCAATCTAGAGAAGGACATTGATACCTTGGATCTCCTCAAGGAGAAGCAACGTGAAGGCGAAACCTTTGCCAACTACCTCCAAAGGCGGCGTGCATTGGCAAGCCGAATGAAAACCCCTCTCAAAGAGAAATACATGGTCACTCTCTTTGTTGAGAACTCACATCTTGACATGGCCCATAACTTTAGGCTACATTATGTCACCACCTTCATCGAGATAGTGGAGAAAGGACCCATCCTTGAACGGGCCCTTATTACTAAAGGGTATGTCAAGATACACAATCATGACAAAGAACGGTCATCTGAAGATAATTCATGCTACTGGAACAAGAACAAGAATGTTGTGAATGATGGTATCACTGACTCTAAACATGTTCAAGTAGCTAGTACCTCTCAGAGGCAATAGCCTGCCTCTAACCAACCATCTACCCAAAACATCATATCAGTACCATAGGGGGCACCTCGTTCCCCTCAACAGTCAAACCATAACAGTCAAGGGAAAAACAAATGCCAGTTCACTCAATTAGGCGAGTCTTTAAGTACCATCTTCAACAGACTCCTACAGGCGAACTATTCAATTGTCTACCCCGTGACCAAGCCCTTTGATGAGTCCAAACCAAAACCCAATTGGTATAAAGACAATGAATATTGTGACTTTAACAAAATCAAAGGGCACTCCACCAATAAGTGTCAAGATCTCAAAACGTACGTCCAAGATCTTATCGATTGAGGAGATATCCAAGTCGACGCCAATCAAGCCTCGCCATCCAATGCTCAATTACAAATTTACCAAAATGCCTTTCCTAACCATAATCAAGGTGTAAGCATGTCCAATAACAATCCCCAAAACAATAATACAAATAACATAAGTTATAAGAATGTGCCCCTCAATTACAATGGCATTGTCCATTACATTGAGTAGGTGGAACCCCGCATATCCAAGATACATATCAAAGCTAAAGATCCCCAATGTGTTGTTGGTACCCAAAGAACCCGCATTACTATCCCTACAGCCTGTACATCCACCTAGCAAAATCTTGTGAATTCTTAGTATAACATTCTTGATCACTTAGGAAATACTCCTGCTCAAATCTCAATTTTGGATCTGCTTAAATCTTCTCCCGTGCATCAAGGATCCTAAACTGAGCTTTACAGGAAACTCGAGTGCCTAACGACATTGATTCCACACAATTCCAAGCTTTAGTGGGACATTTGGCTCTATCCTACCAATTACACTTCAACCAAAATGACATGCCTAACATTGATGCCAACAATAACCATCCCCTACACATCAAAGTCCTAGTGGCCCTTCATAAAGTAAAAAGGGTCCTAGTAGATAATGGCGTTGCCCTTAATCTATGCACTCTAAAGTTCATAAAGCAATTAGGGTACACTCAAGCGAACCTAAGTAATTAAATCATTACAATCAAGGCTTACGATAATGCAGAAAGAGATTATGAAGGAATTGTCAGTCTTCCCATCTAGGTTGGACCCATGATTCAGTACACTACATGTCATGTCCTTGATCTGGACTTACTATACAACCTCCTCCTCGGCTACCCATGGTTCCACACCATGCAAGCCGTCCCCTCCACATATCATCAATGCCTAAAATTCCCAGTTAATGGACAAGAGATCACCATTTATGCTGACCCACAACCATTTGTGCACTATTGTGCCTTAGAAGCTTCATTTCCCCATTTGCATTATTGTCTTGGAGTCGAAATTGGGGCCCCTTAGTCGTCATCCTCCAATCCATCATTTGCTACATCAGCCACTCCATCTTCCACCTCTGATTCCACCATCACTAAAGTCCAGATCATCGACAAGGGTTGTGGTGAATATGAAATACATACAGCTCTAAATGTGGCAACCATGCCACCGTCACCACACATATACAATCAACCTTCATAGTCTATACCAAAGAAAGATGACAAGACCATTACCTTCAGTGCCAAAAACATCCCCACTAGCACTTTTCGGTCCTTTGGTTTAAGGACAAATGCACCAAAAGATGATATCAATCAGTGGATATATCGTGAAGAGCCCCAACCGGATCCTCCCCTTAAGGAATATTTTTAGGAAGCACACCCCTAGTCTGCTAAGTTCATAGGGAAGCATAACTATCAAGGTGGGGGTCTAGGTAAAGAAGAACAAGGGTGACTGCAACCTATTGATGTACAGAAGCTTTCGCGGAATATAGGCCTAAGATATGACAAAAAGAAGAAAGGCCCTGTAACATCATCCAATGCTTCCAACAGTGTTAGTGTGGACAATGGTCCCTTAGAAGACATACCTAAGGAAGAATCCATCATACATGTGTACGATGATGTGGATCACATGGACCTTTCATCCATGTTTGATTGCCTATCCGTCTTTACCATTAGCCTTTCCCTACGCCATCCCGAACTTATTGACTAGGAACTACGTAGTAGCACACCTGTTAATGTCTCCCTGGATGCATATGTCAACCTTATTGGATTGAGGGAAGATGAATGCTCTAGTCACAAAAGTAAAATCAAGAACAATCAGAAATGATCATCTAGTGAAAACCTCCCCGAGGCACTTCTTGACCTAGAAAAAATTTAAAAAAAGTACGCATCTGACAGTGAAAACCTCAATGAGGTGTTGGAGGATGGAGACATTCATCTTCCCCTTATGGGAACTCAATTATATACACAATCATCCATCCTGATCGAAGAAACTCAAGAAGTCAATCTGGGTACTGCAGAAACCTCGAAGATCACCTACATAGCCAAATCATTATCAGAACAAGAATATCTCGTCATTGTCTAGCTACTCAAAGATGAAATCATTAACTTTGCTTGGTCATACTCAGACATGCCAGGTTTGGACCCCACTTTAGTAGTTCACCATCTGGATGTTCGCCCAAACGCCAAACCTGTCAAGCAGAAACTCAGAAAAATGCATCCGCTGGTAGCACTATTAGTCAAGAAAGAATTGGAGAAATTACTAGATGCTGGCTTTATCAGATCCATTGACTATTCTGACTGGATCTCCAACATAGTCCCTGTCACTAAACCTAACAAAGACATTAGGATTTGCACAGACTTCCGAGACCTCGACAAATCCTGTCTAAAGGATGACTTCCCATTACCCAATATCGACATGTTGGTTGACCTCACTGCAGGACACGAGATGTTTTCTGTCATGGACAACTTCTCTAGCTACAATCAAATTCGAATTGCACCCAAAGAGCAGCACAAGACCGCTTTTACAATGCCTTGGGGTACCTTTTTCTACAATGTTATGCCCTTTGGTCTTAAGAACGCAGGGGCAACATATCAACGAGCAACAACTATTATCTTCCATGACATCATCCACATTATCATGGAAGATTATGTTGATGACTTGTTGCGAAATCCAGAACTAGAGCAGAACACCCTGCCATTCTAAAAAAAGATCTTCGAGTGGTTGGAACAGTATAAGATAAGACTAAAACCGAAAAAGTGTGTGTTTGGTGTCACGTCAGGGAAATTGTTAGGCTTCAGAGTCTCCCGAAGGGGCATCGAAGTTGATCCCACCAAGGTAAAAGCTATCATCGATATGCCTCCACCTCAAAACCTAAAACAGTTAAGAAGCCTTCATGGAAAGCTACAATCTATCCATCGGTTTATAGCCCAACTTGCAGATAAGTGTCATTCATTCACCCACCTTTTGAAGAAAGACACCACCTTCAAATGGAATCAACAGTTTCAGTTGGGTTTTGATAAGATTAAAGAGCACTTGGCCCACTCACCAATCTTGATACCACCTATTCTAGGAAAACCTCTCCTGCTATACATCTCTGTCACTTCAGTCACACTAGGGGCATTATTGGCACAACATGACGAGTCTGCAAAAGAATGAGCAATCTATTACATTAGTTGAACATTGGTCGGTTATGAATTGAATTATTCACCAATGGAGAAAGCCTGCCTCGTAGTTGTCTTCAGTATGTAGAAAATCAGACATTATATGCTCAGCCATCCTGTCAAACTAATAGCAAAAAATGATCCACTAAAATATTTGTTATCTAGAACCACCTTAACTGGTCGCATGGCTAAGTGGGTCATGCTCCTGAGCAAATTTGACATAGAATACGTGGATCGAAAAGCCATAAAAGGACAAGTTATAGCTGATCAGTTGGTTGATGCACCCCTAGTAGATGCTTACCCTTTGTTCACTGAATTTCCAGATGAAGAAGTCTTTACAGTAGCAGAAGCACCCACCTAGATATTGTACTTTAATGGATCCTACACACATAATGGATTGGGGGCAGGAATTTTGTTTGTTACCCCTCAAGGCGATTACATCCTGAAGTCATTCAGGTTGGCATTCACGTGCACCAACAATATAGCTGAGTATGAAGCCCTCCTCATAGACCTCAAAATTGCAAAAAAGTTGCACATAACTCACCTAAGAGTCTTCGACGATTCCTTGTTGGTCATTAAGTAGGTTAATGATGATTTCCTGAAAAAGGATGACAATTTGCTACCCTACAAACGTAGGGTGGATGATTTCAAGAAGTATTTCACCTCCATACAATTTGATCAGATTCCCAGGGTACAGAACAAAGCTGCTGATGCCATGGCTACTATTGGCTCCTTGATCGACATGCCCAAGGATCAAACAGAATGCGAGTTCCTTGTTGAAAAACTCTTAATCCCAACATATGACATCCCTGAGACCGAAATGGTGTGTGACATAGTGGGTCCTGCTTCCCCTTGGTACCAAGACATCTATTCTTACCTGCATGATAATATTTTACCCCCAGACCTTACACAAAACCAACACAAATCCTTTATCCAACGTTCATCCTAATACATCATCAGTGGTGATGCACTTTATCATTGTGGGTATGATGGAACCCTCCTCAGGTGTCTGGACGAGACCGAAGGCCATACTGCACTAACGAAAGTACATAGTGGTGTTTGTGGGGCCCATTCAAATGGTATGGCCTTAGCTAAAAGGATTCTCTGAGCTGGATATTATTGGCCTATGCTAGAACACGACACTTATGATTTTGTGAAGAAATGCCTCCCATGTCAACAACATGCAGATCTGATTCATGCTCTGGCACAAGACCTTCACCCCCTTCTTGCACCATGGCCCTTCTCTCAGTGGGGTTTTGACTTGATCGGCAAGATATACCCACCACTGAGTACTTCACCAAGTGGGTGGAAGTAATGCTACTCTCACAAATCACTAGTACTCAGATTTCAAAATTCATCCTCTACCATATTCTATGTAGATATGGTATACCATCCACCATCCTCTCAGATAACAGAAAGACTTTCAAAAACTAGGCCATGAAACACCTTTGTGACACCTTTCATATTCAACATCGTTGGCCAACGCCTTATTACCCCCAAGGTAATGGTCAGGAAAAAGCTACCAACAAGACTCTGATTTGAATCCTCAAAAATGTCGTCAATAACACTGGTCGAGATTGGCACCTCCACATTCATCTCGCCCTCTGGGCATATCGCACTTCCATCCATACCCCTACCAGCGCCACCCCATATTCCCTCGTATATGGTGCCGAAGCCATCTTGTCAATTGAAGTCGAGATCCCATCACTAAGAATTTCTTTGAAGAACCTTATTAGTGAGGAAGACACCTGTGTTGCAAGGCTTGCCCAACTGGAATTACTTGATGAAAGACGGATCAAAGCCTATGATCACCTTCAGGATTATCAAAACCATCTCAAATGTAGCTACAACAAGAAGGTTCGCCCTCATCAATTCAATGTCGGTGACCTTGTCCTTAAAGAGAACCAACGCACCCAGTTGGACCGAGATAAGAAAGGCAAGTTTGAAGCAAACTGGTTGGGTCCCTATATCATCACCGCAAAGTATGGATTTGGGGCATACAGACTCACAACCCTTGAAGGATAGCCCCTGGAAGAGACTATTAACATCATGCATTTGAAAAGGTTTTATACCTAAGTCCACTTGGTGGCCCTATCTGCACAAAAATCCAAAAAAAAGTAAAAAATATCAAAATACAAAAAAATCCAAAAAATAGTAAAGACAAATAATTTGTCCTCTGGTGAAAAACACCCCTGGTGGCGCCTTGGATAAGTACATTTGGTGAAAACCTTATCACAGGTGTCATTTGTAACGGGCTTAATCATTATCTACCTTGTGTCCTAGTTACTTTATGACTTCATCCATTGTATCCTAACCTCCTCTCCCATCCCATCCTTGGCCGCTTGGTATATATTTTGTTTGAGCATTGGATGATCCACATTGGCTATCTGTCATCCTGAGATTTTTTATCCTAATATGAGCTCGTGTTGTTTGTTCGTTTGTCGTTCGGTTTGTGTCATCATCTAGGATCATCCATCGTGTCGGTCTCCATCTAGGCCTCATCCTGTCACGTTAGTCGTTTGTCCTTTTGTCGAACTACGTTGCCCCTGTGCTTTTACGTAGGCAAGGCTAATCATTTGATCCACCCTCAGGGCATTTCGACTATCCCATGATGGTCCTTCATCATTTGTCTCCATCGTCCCCTTTGCACTCTTATCCATAGTCAATCATCGTTTGTCTTTGTCTTAACTATGTTGCCACTGCGCTTTCACGTAGGCAAGGTCGATCTTTTGATTCACCCCTGGGGATTTCCTTTTATTTTACTTTGCTTGGTCATCGTCTCATCAATCTCCATTGGTCCTCTTTCTGCTTTTATCCAAATTTGACCACTTTCATATGGTCAAACTCGTCTCCTTATTCATCCCTTTACTTGTCTATTTCATCCTCTTCGTCGGTATTAATTAAATCACTCATTTAATTAATATTTCATCGCTTGTATAAGGTTCCTAAAGTATTTAATTCAATAATTAAATACTTCTACCTTTTACTTCTCTCCTCTCTAAACTAAAAAAATACATCACTTTATTTAATTTAGTCATGTGACCTATTTGAATTTAAGTCAAATTTTAATTCCTCTTTTTCTCTCTCATTGTCACATCCTCCATAACCCTCTTCTAATCCAAATTAATTTAATTAGTTATGGATTAGGATGTGCACACATTAATTAATTTTTTTTTTTTATTAATGTCACATGCTCACATCTTCCAATTTCTCCTTAATCTTTCATTAATCACTTTAATCAAAGTCATTAGCCACATTTAGCATGCATTTTTAGTCAACCTTTTCATTTTCCTTTCTTAGCATTGACCCTCTTTCCCATGTGAATTTAAAATTCACATTTATCCCTCCTAGAATCTCCTTTTTCCATGCATCTTCTAGAATCTTTGACTTGTCACATCAAGTCACATGTTGACAAGTGCTTCCCTTTTTGGAAGTTTGTCTTGTCCATAGGATTCTTCCAAGCATGTGAATTTTTAATTCGAATTTATTTTCCCAACTACTTTCCTCTTCCCCATGGAGATTTTTGAGGAATACTAAAATTCTTCTCATGTCACTTTCCAACCATTTGGGAACAAGAACTTGCCTTTTAAGGAAATCTTTTTATCTCCCAATGTACTTTCAAGGTACATGTCCTTTTTCCACCTCACCACATCCTTAGCCACTTCACCCTCCACATGTCAAGATGTGAGGGCTTGTGAGTCCTCAACTCACCATAGCCCTTCATCTTGGCCATGATGGCTCAATCTTGACTAGAGAATTCAATAACCTATATAAATACCCCCTATTTTCTCTCATTTAGGGACCTTATACATTTGATACCAAACTCTTGCCATTTTTCCATTTGAAGTCATACTTAGCCAATTTGCACATTTTGCCTTCAGCATAGCACTTGAATCCACCATTCATCCACTTTCAACCATCTTGCATCCCATCTTGCATCTTTCATCTCATTTTCCATCCAAGGAGCAACATCACGAATCACATCAAGGGCCAACCAAAGACAATGTGAATATAAGGTATATCATTTGTTTTGCTTTATCTTGCTTTTATTTGTGTTCATCATAGCCTAATCGTGAGGTGGTATTGTGTTTGTTTTGTCTTGCATTTCTAAGTTGTCTTGCATTTTCAGATAGATCACAAACACTTGCACACACTACTAAACTCACAAACATTCAAATTTCATACACATATTCATTAATATAACATATATCATTTTCAAATGCTTTGAAATTCTTAAAGTATATAAAAATATTTGGTAATGTCTTTTGGAGTTTAGCATAAATAAGATTAAAAAATGCAATTATAACAAGGAAATTGGTCATTCTTATGGCTCATCATCCTCCCAACTACTTGCTTTTCCTCAAGCAACTTAGGTTCTTAGGTTGTATTGTAGTGCAAATTTCTTGTAGTTCACCATTTAGGTAACTCCTTCACCCTACTTTAGGTAGAATCCACTTTGTTCTAAAATCTTCTCCCATTTGGTTTCCTCTATTGCATCTATCTCTTGTCTTCTTCTTGTCCAATGTGGAATTAGAAACAAGAGACGAGGAGGATGGAATGTCAAGGGAAGCCAAGTGATGTCATTTTCAAGGGAGTTTGAATATATTTATAGGATATTTTTACTACTACTAGGCAATTAAAGACCGAGTGGAGTTCTTTCCTTCTTAGCTCTGGTGTCAATTATCTCCATCTGTGTTGAGAGAAATTAAGTGCCTCTTTTCCTATCGTTTTTGCAAGCTCTTGAAATATTTTGTATTCTTATTCTCTACATACCAAAATCTTTTCCCTTTCCCTCCTTCGGTCTATCAATTTGATCCATTCTTCCACCACCCCATGAGGGTCTTTAGCTTCTACCCTAAGTAGAAGGGGAAATGAAATCCATTTATTTATAGCTTCTTTGTAGTTGTCCTCTTCAAGGCTCATTTCAAATAAATCAATCTAGTTCCTTAATCTAAACATCTCCCTCAAACATGAGTGGGTTCTAGGCAAAGTCATGGGGGATAGCCAAGTTATGCAAGTAGAATTCACATAACTGATCCTACATATCTATGGTTGATTGCTTGTGTGTTTCTAAAAATAGAGTAGGTAAAGATAAAGAAGCTATAAGATCACTAATCAATTGACTAAACTAAAACTTAGAAATTTTTCTTGTAGATATAGAGTATAAACCCTAGCAAGTGGTCTACATCTTAGAAGTTGTATTGTCTTGTCGGCCAACTCCTTTATTTTCACTCTTAGTTTCTTAATTTCTACATCTTTTCTATCAATTTCTTTGGTATGTGCTGACATCAACTCATTTTTTTTCTCCCAATCCTTCTGCTTCTAGGAAAATTCATACCTTATTTCATAACTCAATCCCAAGGGTCACCACGATAAGGGTTTTTGGAATTCTTGGGGTTGCATCTTGGTTTATAGGATGTGGAGTTTTGTTGTTAATCTCAAAAATAGCTAATTATGCTAGTTTCTCTAATATATATCCCTATTGCTTAAAGGAATGAAGCCTTTTCTCTAAGTCTCAGATTTTGTTATTTAATCCTTCCTCCCTCTGTTGGTATCTCTTAAGTTGTCATTCCAATTCTTTGATTCTTTGAAGGCTTCCTATAGCTCCTTGCTCTCATTCTTCCCTTTTAAAAGTAATTCCTCTTCTTTCTCCAAAAATATCTCTTCCTCGACCTCATTAGATGGAACAAACCCTTCTTCAAAACCAAGGCTAATTAGAGGTTCGTTCTTCTTTTTGGTCATAAACAAGTCCTTTGAATCAGATTTTGTACTATTGCTTAGATATAGAGGTTGCAATATTTTGGGTTGCTCGTCACCACTAAGCAAATTAATATTGTTGCATGCCAAAAATTCTCCCTAAGATACATTAGGAAATTGGGTTCTAAGACTTCGCTTAATTAATAAGGTGACCAAGCAAAAATGTGACAATGCATATTGGTTTATTTTCCTCTTATACTCAACAGACATTCTTTTCAATAGATTGTATAAAAATTTAGGAACATTCATAAGCCTTCGATGGCATAGGTGACTAAGGAGTTTAAAATGCATAGTATATAAGAGGGATTGGATACCATTATAGGTTAAATATTTGACTGTGTAGGAAGCAACAAAAACCCATAGCAAGGGTAAAGAAATTATTTTTGTACCTTGAGTTGAAGAGTCTAAATTGTCCCTTGGCATTGTAAAATCATTCCTAGCTACAATCGCATCTACTCTGGCTAGGAATTCTTCCCCTCTTCTTGGAAACCCTGAAACCTCTACTATTATTTCCTTTGAAGCATCTATTTTTAATCCTCTTACCATAACTTCATCATTCTACAAAGTGCTTGCAAATTGCTGAGTCATAATTTCATTAAATTTAGTTAATCAAATAAAATAATCCAACCATCCAACTTGTTGAAATTTTTAAAGACATTGTTGATCATCTAGTATTAAATTATGTGTTTTTGGTTCTCTTCTAATGATATCTCCTCCCATTGCTGCAGTCTTTACAACCTCTGACAACTTCTGCTGTTGGCTGTTGTTTCTCTAAATACTCGGCTCCTTGGTTTTTAGCTTATCTATGCTTTTTTATGCTTTGAACTTCTTATGGATGTTTCTTTGTGGCTAATGAAGGGAAATGAAGGGAATTGAGAATTGTATTTAGTTCTTTGAACCTTGTTTTCAAATTAAAAAAGTTTCGGTGATAATTAAAACTTTTTCTCCCCCAACTTAGTTGTGCTATTTTTCCTCAAATAGCATGTACAAAAAGGATGGGTAGGATAAATTCAAAGCATTTGAGATATATAAATTCATCAAATTTAAATTTGTACAATATTTTGAAAGAAAATTAAAATCAGTAGGATTAAATGTCAATTATAGTTAATAACAATAAAAAGTACCTTTAATTGTAGAGTGATAGAAAGATGGCGCATGCGAATGGAACTAAATGTCGTCATGCAACTACAAGAAAAATATTTGAAATGATGGTAATTCAATGTAAATTATTGCAAGCAAACATGATAAAAAATTATTTCAATGTGATTATAACATGTGTCTAAGAAGTGTGATTGTTGGAAAGGAAAGTTGCGTAAAGTACAAATTTATGAATGATGGAATGTGACGTTGCATGAAATGCATGTTTGAATGAATTTATTTTATGCCAGTATGAGATAGATGATATAAAATGGTAATTAGAAGTGGCTACAAGTATGATGTGAGTGAATTGAATGTAAGTGCTACAAGTAGCTAAAAAACAAGTCTCATTTTTTTGATGTGCCTCAGGGTTGTTGTTATAGGTCCTATAAACTTTTGTTGCACATCCAAAAATAAATACTAGCAATCGTAACCTATGCATGTGTTTTTATGTGAGATGTTTATACTAGGAACTATACCTAATGAGTATCATTATATGGGTTGGTTGGCTCTTTTATTGATATATCACTTGATGTATTGTCCTTGTCTGTAGGTTTGGTATGTAATTCTAAATCGAATTGTTCTTGCAAATTATGTAAGAACTCTTCCTTTTTCAATGCCTTCTACAAATATTGACTCTATGGCCATTGACTAATAGTGAGAATATAAATGAATCTATGGTAGTCAATTGAACCGCTCCATTTTGAAAAATATACTTAATTTCATATAGGTCAATCTATCATGTTTGTAGTTTTCATTTGTGGTCTTTATACCTGGAATCATATAGCAATACCCAATCACCTATATTGAACTCCTTAATTTTAATGAACTGGTCATGCCATCTAATCCTTTGTTTCTACATAATTTCTATGTGGTGAATGGCTTCCATTCTAATTTCATCTAAAGCATTTAGGTTGTGTAGTCTTTCCTTTTGGGCTTTAGATATTTCCATGCCAAGTTTTACTATTGTACGAAGTGTTTAGTATTCAAATTCAATTAGAAGAACAAATTTCTTCCTATACACCAATACATATGGTGTAAACCCTTTCATGGGCTTCCAAGTTGTCCTGTATGCCTAGACTGCTTCAGGGAGCCTTGTTGCTCAATATTTTCTATGTAGTTGAACTATCTTGGTAAGAATACCTTCTATTTCTCTATTTGTAACTTCTACTTGTCCATTAGCCTATGGATGGGAGGGTGTGGATTTATAATGCCTAATCTCATACTCCTTGACTAACTTGTTAATTAAATCAAAAGTAAATTGAGATCCTTGGTTTGTGAATATCTCTTTGGGAGCACCATACTTGGTGAAGATGTATTCATAAAGGAGTTTGGAAATATTACCATTATGTGCAAATTGTAGTGTTTTCACCTCTACCCACTTTGTGATATAGTTTGTGCATACTATAATGTACTCCTTGTTGTTAGATGTTGGAGCTATTGGACCAATGAAGTCCAATCCCCATTTATCAAAAGGTGAAATTACCAACTATGGTTGGAGAGGAATTTCATCACTCTGAGTAGGTATTCCCATCGACCTTTGGCATCTATCACACCTCCTTGTATACTTAACTGCATCTTTTTGAAGTGTGGGCTAGTAGTAAATAGTGTTTAAAATTTTTAGAGTTGTCCTTTTAACTGCAAAGTGCCCTCCATAAGGCTCATTATGGCATGACTTAAGAATATCATAAAATTCATCCTCCTTGATGCATCTTCTTATTATGTTATCAGACCCTATATAAAAGAGATAACCAACTACCCATGAATAAGGGAAAGTGTGTTCTATTAGATGACACCTTTCGCTAGGCGAGAGATATGTTGGTGTCTTCCTTGCAACCAAATAATTAGCTATATCTACATACCAAGGTGTTTGCATTGAGAGGGAAAACAAATGTTCATTTGAAAACGAGTCATCCATTATGTCTTTTAGTGATTTTATTTGCAACCTTGTGAGGAAATCAACTACTACATTTTCTTTCCTTGGTTTATCCATAATGGTTATGTCAAATTCTTGTATTAGCAATAACAATATGATAATTATTCCCCCAACGATTAGTTTGATCATCAAATATCATATGGTTGTATGGTTTGTATGAATAAAAATAGAGTATCCAATGATGTAATGTCTGAACTTATTAATGGCATACACCATTGTCAACATTTCTTTTTCAGTAACTGTGTAGTTAAGTTCACTAGCCTAAAGATTCTTACTAATATAGTAAATTGCATATTCCAAATTCCCCTCTTTTTTCCTAAAATAACACCTATAAAAAATCAACAACAACTGTATGTATGTGAAAAGGAATTATCTAGTTAGGTCCTCTTAAGATAGGGGTCTTTGTAAGGGTTTTTTTTAGGGCTTCAAAAGATTCTTGGCATGCAAGGATCCAATCAAATTCAATTTCCTTAAAGAGTAGAAAAAATAATGGGGTTGCTATCTTACTGAAACCCTTGATAAACCTCCTATAGTAATCTACATGGCCAAGAAATTTTTTTACATCCTTTTACTTTTGAGGAATAGGTAGAGTGGAGATCACTTTGATTTTATTAGGGTCCGCCTATATTCCTCTACTGGACACAAAGTGTCCCAAGACCACTCCTTCAATCATCATCATGAAAAAAATTTCATGACTCAAAGCAAGGTTGTGATATTGACACCTTTCAAGTAATTTATCCAAACTAGTCATTGCTTCCTCATAAGAATTCCCATAAGTGGTGAAATCATCCAAGTAAATCTCTATGGAATCATGTGTAGAATATGAGAATATGGTTAAGACTGCTCTCTGAAATTTTGCAAGGGTATTACACAATCCAAATTGTAAAATGGAATAGGAATATGTACCCCATGGCTAGGTAAAATTGGTCTTGTCTTGATCCTCTGGAGCTATCTTTATTTGATTATACCCACTGAACCCATATGGGAAGGAGAAATATTTTTTACCTGCTAATGAATCCAACACTTGATCAATAAAAGGAAGGAAAAAGTGATCCTTCCTTGTTGTTGCATTTAATTCCCTATAATTTACACATACGCTCCATTTACCTCCCTTATTTGGAATAATCACCAATGGGGAAACCCATTGGTTATCATATATGGGATAAATAAACCCTGCATCCAATATTTTTTATAATTTTGTCTTGACTATGTCACACACAGTTGGGTTCATTCTCCTCTGTGGTTGCCTCACTATCTTGTAGCCTTCATTAATATAAATTCTATGCATTCATAGGTGAGGATCTATACCCTTTATGTCATGATAGTCCCATGCAAATGTTGTTGTGTGAGCTTGCAACATTGATAGCAATAAAGATTGTTGGGTAGTTGTTAATTGGTTATTAACATTTAGTATTTTTCTGAGTGTGACTTCTATGGTTAAGGTAGATGACTTGGAAGAAGCAACATCAAGTCCTAAAATATTGATATTACAACTATGGGGGTTTAGTGTATGTCATCCTAAATGTCTAGTATTGGGCTACACTCGATGGTCATGAGTGTTTGTAAATAATATTGATCATCTTCTTCAAGGATTGGCCATATGGTTTGATCCAAGTTTGCATGTGGGTAAAGAACTATTTTTTTAGTCATATTCCCATTGAAAATGATCATGTTTCCAGACCTACAACCAATGAATGCATCTACAGTGTCTAACCATGGCCTTCTTAAGATTAAAGGGTATCGTACAAGGTTTTATTTAGGTTGTACAACCATAAAATCTACAAGATATTCCCATGAATCTAGTGTGATAACTAAATATTCTATAATACCCTTTGGTTTAACAGTTGACCTATTTACTAGTTGCAGAACAATAGGTGTGGGTCAAAGTTCCATTGAGCTGAAGTTGTTTCATAGTTTCTTTTGTCATAACATTTATGATTTCTACTAGGTCAATTAAAGTGTTTTTAATGAGAGTTCAATTAATATAGACATCTACTATAAGGCTTTTAGGGTCTGCATATTTTGAAACAACAATATTACTTAACATGATGTCAACAAGTTGTCCCAAGACATGAATAGTATAGGGATCCTTCCTTTTTCTACCTATCTTTTTAAGGCACAACTCTCTCACAATTTTTGTGTATATTGGTACTTCCTTAATTGCTTGAATTAGGGGTATTTTTGTACAAATATTTCTAAGTTGGCCCAATAGATCATATTCAAGTTCAAAATGGGATTTTTGTGTTGTTAGTCTCTCAAAAAATGGTGATTCCAAACTTGTGATTTTTTGTTGTGATTTACCTTGTTCAAGTTCCTTTATTTGATTGTTAATATTTTCTTTTGTGGGCTCCTCATCAATTGGTTTTGTAACATGAGGAGATGATGGCCTAGCAAGCATCCTTCTTGAACGAAGGTGGAAATTACTCACCTCAACCCCATAAGTTGGATATTGAATGGTGTCATTATTATAAGCTATTGATTGGGCTTGTTGTTAGGGTTTGGTGCAAGTTGGGCTTGCAGTTGAGGTGGTCGAAGCTGTGATGGTGCTTCTATGGTTGGTTTTAGCATTATGGTGGATTGTTGTGGCTACAAAGGTTGTTGTGGTTGTGGGTAGTTTATATTTTGGTTTTTCCATTGTTGATTCCCACACCACTGTGGTGGCCATTGGGAATTGTAATTTGGGGCTTGGTAAGGTTGTGGTGGCTATATCCCTTGTTATGTAAACCAATTAGAGGAATAGGTCATTGGCCATGATTAATTTTGTGTATTATTCCAAGATCAATTGTTCCAATGAGAGACGTTTGAATTACCCCTGAGAAAGGAAATATTGTAAGACAAGGGATCTTGATGAAAACTTGCTCTTTGTTGCCATGGATTTCATTAAGAAGTGTAAAATACTTGGCCTTCCTCATCCTCCAGGGCTTAAAATTCAGACTTCCCTTACCTCTCTTCAGAAATGTTATCCAACTTCTTGCATTTATAATTTATCCTCTTTTGGAGGTAATGCAGATAGTATATAATGAGAGTTTCCTCCAATTCCTATTGTTCCTTATTGATATGCAAGGTGTCCAATTGGGTAGCTAGGAGGATGATTATGTCCTTCATGTTGGATAGGAGGTTACTAAGTTCCACCCTAGAGACCCCAGTGGATGTTTTATTGAAGAAAAGGTTCTATCAACCCTGTTCTTCTTTATGGATGACCTCAAATAGTTTCTACATGCCTCAAAAAATTCCTCAGAAGGTAGTTGAGAGATATCTCTTGCCCCTATGAGGTTTAAAGTAGTAGTCCTCATGTACTCCTCACAAAATATTGACTTTAATGGCTCAAGAGAGACCCTATTCTAATGTGATTTCTTAAAAAAAAAAAAAAATCTTTCCACATAATCCTTTAGTGGTTCATATTTCTTTCGTGACATCCTGAAGATATCGTCTCTCTTCACATTTGTTCCTCTGTAATAATCTTGATATTTCTACAAGAATTTAGCTTTCATTGTCTCCCAACTGGGTAGTGCATTTCTTCCCAACCCCATAAACCATCATAGAACAACATTTTTAATGTGGTTGTAAAGAGTTTGAGTTCATGATCATCCGTAGTATAATCATAACTTTGAAACAAAACATCAAGTTCAAACAAGAATGTGTTTGGGTCTTTAGTAACTAATCCATATAAAATTGGCAAGGCCAAAGGGGGTATATTCTTAAGAGCAAAAACCCCTTCTTGATTTGTTATTGGAAACTCAAATGTCACATGTTCCATTGGATTTTCTATGGGTTCCTCATCCATAGTGTTAATATGCCTTATGGAAGTCTCCTCTAGGTTTGGAGTAGCTACTAGTGTGGGGGGTGGTTCTCCTTTGTTGATTCCATCAATAGGTTCTTTTTTTACACCAATGCCTTTAATTTCTTCGTGAAGAGGAAAGAAATTCCTAGAGTGTCTCTCTTCCTCCACATAAAATAGTTATTTTATCTTTAAATAGAGGTCCTTGCACATTGTTAATGAATAGTTCTTTGTTGATTCTCGAGTATCTATTGGTCCTAATGTTGGAAATAAAATCTTATTGATCTATGAAATCATTAAAAGCAATTTTAAACATAGATAGGAGTTTTGAACTTAACCATTCAGACAATGGCACCAAAAATGTAGAGCTCCCCTAATGTCTAATTAATTGATGTAGATGATCATACATACAACTCAACAGACCTATAGATCCTAAATTAAACAGTTCATCATTCAAGAGAGGGCTTCATTAAATTATAGACTAGAGATTCATGGAATTTAGATGATGTTGGCACCATATATGCATCCAAGAATCCTAGACGTCCTATATCGACTGAGTATAGGTGATTGAACAAAGATAAATGCATCAATTTTTTTTAACTAAAATCAACTTCTATCTACAAAATAGAGTAAGAAAATACTAATAACTATTAATTGTTGCATACCTCCATGTTTGAGTTGTTGGATATGGCTCGATCGAGTGTGATGTGCACCTTTAAACTTGCTAAATGGGTGTTGCAGGAATTCAACAAATTCAATATTAAGATTAGGGGCTTGAAGGAGAATATGTCGAACTAGCCGAAGGGGTCTTCTTCAAACCTTCTTATTGAGCGACTGGTGGATTTAGAGTGCTCATTTTCTGATTTCAAATCCCAATGTGAAAAATGCCTTGGTGAAATGGAGGAAATGAATAAGGATATCAAGAAATTATTGCAGTTTAGTCATAGTTCCATTAAAAATAGTGCAGAGTCCCTGAAGATTCTGTTTGGTAAGATTAATCAGCTCAAGGAGGATCACTTGTACTTCACAGACATGATTGAGAAGGAGCGGATCTCCAAAGGTAAGGGGAAGAATACTTTCAAAGAAGAGGCCAAAGGCTTGAGTACTAGAACAATGGGGAACCTTTGGAAGATGTTCAAAGAAGAAAAGCAATAATTAATGGACATGGTTAATGTGCACTACAATCAGGAGTACTCAGACCATGTGCAAGTTAAAACCATGTCCTAATTTAACTAACCTTCAGGAGTAATTGAACAAAATATGAACTCAAGACTTATAATTCTAAATCTACAATACAACATTCATCATAGTATAAACTAGAAACTGTAAATTAGAACCTACAATAAATAATCTAATGAATTATCTAGACTAACATGGCTTTGCAATACCTCAAGTGGCCCTTGCTTGAGTTGTTCAATTGACTGGATCTTCTTCAATTACTTAACTCAAAAAACATGTTGAAATATCTTCTTTATTATATTCCAATCCTACATAGAGTTTTGAGCAAAATGTAACAAAATCTAGAATTCAATCTAACACATGCAAGATCTAGCTACTGACCTTCTCGATGAGGTATCCTACTATATAGGGTTTGTAAGAGTCCATTTATTTATAAATTGTAAACAAACTAAAAGCAGATGTCAACTCTCCTATAAAAATAGGAAGAGGACTAGGTATTTTAACATAAAATTATAACTAGAAAGAACAAGAGTGTAGAATTAAAATAAGGACTTTGCACTATTTAAGATAATCGTTATAAACTAGAAGTGTGCCCTAACAAAGCAATCCTTAAGATAACTTCTATTCCTTATTGGAATAAACTCCTTTCTCCTTTCTCCTCTATAACTTATTAAAAAGATGGAGTGGCACTTGGCCATCCATGATCTTGTCCTTAAATCATCATCTTCATTTTATTTTGAAAGTATGCTCGTGTTGTAGCAAATTAACTCCTATATTTCCATTGAACTATTATTCTTTTATTGCGGGTTGATAGATTCTTTGTTACAGGGGTTAGTCCTTTTTTTTTTAAGGCATTTTTATTGTTATCAACTATGATTAAACATTAAATTCTACTAAAATTACAAACATTTAAAGTTCACATGTACACATTCACTATTATAACATATATCACCTTTAAATTCTTCGAAATGCTTAAAGTATATAAAAGGTTTGATAATATCTTTTGGAGTTTAGTAGAAATAAGATAAAAACATGCAACTACAACAAGGAAATTGGAAATTCTTATGGCTCATCACATGCAAGTGAAAATAGCTCATTATTAGACTATGGAGGGGTAATATAGCCAACTCTATAAGAGTGTGGGTTAGATATCCTACACTTTGAGCTCAACTTAGATTCAAAATGGTGTTCCTAGGGGTATAACTCAACAAGTATTAAAATAACATAAAATATATACTCAATAATTTGTAACCAAACCCAACTTGATGTCTTGGTCCCAAAGACTATCACTAAACCAAGGATAACTAGCTGCATATATTCCCCATATAGATTATCTAGTTGTGCACACATAACCCACATAGAATGAAGTCATTTGAGGCTCACTAAAATTAGATACCTGGTTATATCAATAGGATATGCATGTACAAAAAACTAATCCTACTCCTATACTACAGGTTTGTGTTTTGTTTG
>VDFB02370511.1:0-17131 GCA_007258455.2 Sequoia sempervirens | reverse complement strand
CCAAAACCCTAATATATATGTACTTGTAATTGGAATAGAAATGATATAATATTTGATGTAAATAAAAATAATTAGTAATTAGATAAAAATAAAACCCTAAAGGCCACCATTAAGGGTGGGTGAAAGCAATGCCAAACAATGTAAGCTCTAACCTTAGAAGAATGATGTATTAATGAAATACACATATGAAAGGAGAACTAAGCTCTAATTAAATTTGGCAATGAGATGTAATATTAAGAAAATAATATTTCTAAAAAACCTAATGAAGGAAATAGCCTTGAGGGGAAATCTTCAATGTAAGCAAATACCAAGTTCCCCAAAAATGTACATGAATAAAATCTTACATGGATAAATGTAGGCTAATTAAAAACATGTAAGTAATAAAATATAATTAACCTATTTTAATCAAAGCTAGGAAATAGTAAATTGAAGTGTCATTTTTAGAGATCAAATACAAATAGACAAAGCACTTACTCACAAGAATGATGAATTCCACTAATATTGTAGAGAATATAATCACCAATATCTATAAAATGATATCCTCATTGTGCTCACTGGATCAAAATCAACATAGGCTCAAAATTTCCTATGGGCCAATCTTGAGCAATGTGGGTTCATCCTTCAATACAAGAATATGGTGTAGCAAAAATCAAACTTTTGGAACCTAGTTCATTGTGATCTCTAATATTTAAAGACATGTAAGGATGATAGTAATTTTAATACCTCAAGGGAAGTTGTGAGCTTGCAAGGGTCACATTTGCCTTAGTTAATCCCCTTGTTACATTGACTTTACAATCTTGGGAAAATATTTTTAGAGAACATTTTCAAGCATGCTATTGGCTTAGATGTGAATTTTGATTATAATGTAGATGTGTCCATTTTGAGCTCCAAATCAATATATATATATATATTTTATATTTTTCTTTTTTGCTTGGTAAATCATTGCTAAGGGGCACCACCCTGAACGATTTTGACTGGAGCTATGAACCAGTGAGAACACATTCGGGGGGCCTCATCCCCTCTAAACCACCACCTCCATTGGTCACCCAGTGCTACGCCTGCCAACAATCCCGTTGACCTCCTTGTTGGAACCAACACCATTCCTTTGTTTGTGTCATCCTTATCTCTCCAAGACCAACCGAGCAGAAGGAGTGAAAGACTCACGAGGGTTCGATACAGAACTTGCCAGGCATGAACAATAGTCCACGAGCAACACACGCCGATAGGAAATTGGATCCATGAGCAACACACACCTCCAACACGATTAGTCACCACGTCCTTTGAGATTACCTGCACGTCCTCCAAGATCAACTGCCAATTTATTTACCTTCGCTCCAAATCAATATTTTTATCCTTATAGTCCAATATGAATTATTTGCACAAATAATATCTTTAAATACCATGACATAACAACATGTTGCACAAGTGTGTACCAAGTCAACTCCCAATAACTAGTGGAAAAGGGTGACAGTTGGCAATTTGAATTTGAAAAATTAAAATTTTGGGGTCAATCTTGAATTTTGTTGATTAACTTGAGGATATGAAGCCATATATCTTAAGGTGGAAAATGAATGTATATATATGTGTGCAACAATAGGTACAATAAATGACTAATATGACAGATATATAAGAATGTGTATAACTAAATATACTATAAAGTCAAATATACAAGAATAAATGTAAACAAATATAAAATAATATTGAATAAAAATTAAAAAATGAACCAAACTTAACACATACGTATATGATGTATCCATATGTAATTGTATTAAATCATTACATCAAAATGAACCTAAAATTAAATGGGAATGTACGAGAACACATTTAACCATTAAAATTATATTTATTAGAATTTGAATCTTAGTAAAAAAAGCTTCTTTGACTTGTATTACCATTATCTTTACTAAATTCTATTAAGGGAGAGGGGCCTATAGTGGGTCACCCTAACTTCACACTTCTCAAAGTCTTTTGTGAAAATTTCATATCACTCCCAAATTTGTACAAAAACTTATTTGGCAAGTTCTCTACTTATAAAAATTGGTTTCAAATCCACATCATCAAATATGATGCCACATCAGCATGCTTTTTGTCAAGGTATCCAAAACGGCCCAAAAAAAAGGTGAGACCAATAGTGGGTCACTAAGTCATGTATTTTTGGTGTGCTGATGTGGCATCACATGATTTGTTAGTTTGTGTACTTTATGGATAAAAGTGTTTTGCAATTGGATATTAATTGTAAGTTTATTGGATATTAAGTCTACCCACTATGGGGCCCACTTAGACCTACTTCTATACCCACCATTGGACCCCTACCCACTATGGGCCCCTTTCCCTTATCATATTAATTATATTTATTTTAATTATAGATAAAAAATTATCATTACAAATAAAAATAAGATTTATTATTAAAAACATCATGATATTTTATCAAAATTAAAATGTATAAAACAAACTCATTAACTCATATTTTATAATTAATTATTTACACAAACTCATCTTACTCTTAAATAAAAAAATAGAAGAATCAATTTTAATTGATAAGAACACTAATTACCACCTCGTTAAAAAAAGGACAAAAGAAAAGAATTTGGAATTTTGCATGTGAAATGGAGGACAAACACACAATCCATTGTGTAAAGGCCAAATAACTAAAATAAATCTGCCAAGGAAGAAATCAAAAGGAGAAAGGGAAAGCAAGAAAGGAATTAAAATTTAAAAAATTATTTTATCATTTCTCCTATTTTTTATTGTTCACTTGGTCAAGCATTCGTCACCACCAAGACTTGACTTTATTATTATTTTAAACTGCACCCCACTTAACTTTGGTTTATTTTAACCCCCAATTTGTTATCACATATAATAAATTTTTGAATTTAAAATATTAGAGAAATAAAACACCTTAAAAAACAAACATTTCAATTAAATCATTTTAAAGGTAATTGATATAATATTAGTTAGATAAAAGAGTTAAAATTTAGAAAATTATTATATATTTTGTTAAAATCAATAAAAAAATATGTTTTAAATTTTGTATTTGGATGTTTATTTTGTGATATTAATTTAAAATTGGTTATCAGATTTGTATTATTAGTAAGATTTCAATTGAAATATGAAATACATTTTATTTGGGGTTAAAATTAATGTAATGATCTTAAATTTATATATAAATATCATCTTAATTTTTTTTAAGCATTGTGTTCTTATTCTTCAATTTTTTTGTCTTAAAAATATTGATGGTGGTGCTTATAAACAATGTTAGGACTTGATATTTAGTGAGGAAATCCATGACTTGTCTTGATTATATTTATGTCTTATTATATTGATTCAACAATGTTGGAACATGATTAAGACATGCTACATAAATACAAAGTGTCTAGATATTTGTCCTTGTATATATATGGTGATGCATAATTGCTCTAGATGCTTGATTGTATGTCTTTATGACAATCTCCTAAATGGTTTGGGGATTTGTCCTTTTAGATAACACCCTGGCATTCAAATTTGAATATTTTTTGCATAAGATGACATGTAACAACTAGTTAGGATAGGGTCAATTTGGACCTATAATAAAATTTGAATTTTAAAGTTGGAGAACAAGGTTGCTTTAGTGGTAAATCAAGGCCGTCTAAGTAATTTCAACCTAACAACAAGAACAACAAGACTAAGGACTGGGTCTAGACCGTTGGAGAATAAGGATTCATGTTCAAACTAGATACAAGATGATTGCCAACTTTTGCACATAAATACCCAAATTAATCACTAGACTATTGCATAAAGGGCAAAGGTCAAAGTGAGTAAAAAATGAGTGGGGACCAGTGGTAGGTATGCATTTTTCAACTTTATTATTACTAAGCTAGTGTTCTAGATTTCAAGGAACTTTAGTTATTCGTTGCATGGTAGGTTCTAAGAAATTTGTGGCCTTTAGGAGTGTATTGATAAGTGTAAGTAATATTGAATACTCAATTAATAGGTTGGGGTATAAGTATAGGGAACCTTTATTTTGACTTTAATTTTGGTAGGCATAAAAATGATATCATATATAAGCAATTAAGAGTTTACCCTTAAATTACATTAAAAACTCGACCTTGCTCTTGAAGCACGATACTAGATCACCACCAACTCTAATACCAAGTCATTATTACATGTACCTTTCTCCTATAAACATAACCTCACTTTAAGATTGGATTTGTGACAATATAAATCACGTGATCTTGTCTCTAAACCACAACCAAGATAATTGAATTTGAACCTAAATCTACTAATAAACTATAACTAAAACTACTGAACATGTGCCTTACCATTTTTAGATTAACCAAAATTACTAAGTGCATATTAACCTTTCTTATTAGATTGAAAAAAATCAATACATGTCTCATCATTTTAGATTAACCGTCAAATTTCTACAAAAGTTTAGAGTACCTGAAATTAACTATAACTACTATTGATATCCTTCCCCTAATTCCTCTTGAGATCGCCCATCTAACTTATTCTCTTATAATCTTCACCAATGTTCAAAATAAAACCAACTCTAAAAAAACCTCTCCACCAATAAACTTTTCTTTCAGCATCTCATTTAAAACACAACTCACCTTAGTAAAAGTCTTCCACACGTGTTTTGCACGTCAGCCCAGAGAGATCTGATTACTGGGCGCCACGTCAACGCCATCCGGACTTCAAATTGGCAGACGTCGTTCAAGATCCAACGGCTGGAACAGCTCATGAATTTAACTTAAAAAATTAAGCCCGGTATTTAATATAAGTAAATAGCCGTGTATTGAGATTTGCGCGACTGGGCGACTGGGTTCAACTCTTTTTGAAAAAAATCCTTTTTGGGTTTGAGAGCCCTCTTGCCAAGTTTAGATCGATTTGCAGCGTCAAATTGATCTGGGTTTCTCAGATCGCCGTAGGTTTTGTATTTCTGCGTGTTTCGAGCTTTCTTCCGATATTGCCGGTGTCGGATTAGAGCTCGTAGGCTTATTTTCCTATGGGTTTCATTTCTTTTGCCGGCCGGGTGCTGTTCTCTTCCTTATTCATCTTAGGAGCTTGGCAGAGGTAAGTATTTTGATTTGTTTTTTTCTCTTTTTTTCTTTTAAATAAGCTGCTTTTAGCCGTTATATTTCGATCTAAAAATAGATCTTGTGCTGCTTAGCTGGTATTTGCAATGTTGTTTTGTAAGGGTTTAAGGGTGTTTTAGGAATGGGGTTTTATTTGTTGTTTGATAATGGTTCTTGGGTTATGCTTGATATGATTTTTGAGTAAAAACAATATAGATTTGATTATTTGGGTTTGGTTGGGGCAGTTTGTTTTTAGTTTGGCGTTTCTGGGTGTGCATTTCACGTGTATATGGCACTTTAGGTTTGTGTATGGTTGCTATTTTGGAGGCATTGTATGCGAATTTTCTTTTGTTTTCATTTCGAGATGTGGAGCTTGAGTTGTATACTGTGCTGATCTTTATTTTCTGTAGCCATTCACAGACTTATATATGTATATGATGGAATGATTTTTAATCTTTTAGGCCCAAACGAGGATGTTTTTGGGTCCTTATTCTTTTTTGATATTTTGGAAGATTGGATCTATTGATATGTGATTTAAAAAAAATTGTCTGTACCCTATCAGAGTATATTCGGCCGTTTGAAAAATTGTTTTTCTGGGTGTTTCGTTTTATGAGTTACTCCAGGCCCTATCAAAGGAGTTTTGCTTGTTTAGAAGATTGTTTCTGTGTATTTATATACATGTGAGGTGTAGTTTTTCTTTAATTCAAGTATGTATGTTAATATCGGGTTTCAATGTTTGCTTCACTTGTTAGAAGATTGTTTCTATATTTGTGTAACAATGAGTTTGAATGGAGATATGTCCAGCTTGTATGTGCTGTTGCAGGACCGAGCTAAGTGTGCATTAGTGGTACTTGCAATCACCAGATAGAATTTATTTTCCTGGTAAATCTTTTTTGAGGTAGGTTATTATTTTAAGAGGGCTCGAGATAGGCTTGGTTGCCTTTGTGAGATTTGTAAGCCTTTGTCTGTCTGGAACGTTACTGCAATTGTTACAATACAGCCACTATACGTGTTTGTTGGAAGTATGCGCTGCTTTGTTGTGGATAGTGGAATTTGAATAAATCACATCCCTAGAAGCCTCCCATTATAATGACACCACAATTACTTTGTGGCATATTTATGAAAGATTATTCCTTTATTTCTTTTTGGCTTATCTGTTTTGGAAATATTTTTTTCATTACATGCCAAACCTATACCACTATATGTCGTGGTGTGCTGTAATATGCAAGTTTAGTTTTGACATTAGTTGTTCACTTGACAGTATTCAATATAAGAGAATTAAGAATTTGAACTTAAGGGATATGCTTTTTCACTGAATTCAAGTGATGGCCATAGTGATGGCCTTTTGTTGTATGTTCAAATTCAAATTCAAATTCTGGTATGTTCTGCAATAGGTGGCCTTTTGTCGTATGTCAACATTCAAATCCAGATTCTAGTATGTTTTGCAAGTGATGGCCTTTTGTTGTATGTTCAAATTCAAATTCAAATTCGGGTATGTTTTGCAATGCTAAGGAAGGACATACCACCAAATTTACTCTCTACAGACTTTTTGTCTTTGGAGTACATATGTAGCTGGTTTCCAATGCTTTTTTGTTTCCCCAGGGCATGCTGCTAAATTTATTGAGCTTGTTTAAAAGGGCATGGGATTGAATTGATTGATGTGAGTAAAACTGTTGATGGATTTTAAAAAATAGTTGAATTGATTAGTGTGGTATGTCTTTGTGGATAACTATACTCCTCAGGATGTTTCAGGGGTTTGGGGACTGGTAGGAAATGTTCCTACCCTGGTCCCCTATGTTGAATTTTTTTTGGAAATGCTCCTGGTATGGATAAATTGTTTAGGGGATGTCAACATGTCCCCCATCTGTCTCGGGGATGTCTAGCCATTCCCTAACGCACCTAGGTTTATGACATGCCCATTGAAGATTTACAAAAAAATATCAATATGGTGTGTCATAAAGGTCTTTGGGTTCTGAAGGTTTCATTTGGGCTTGATGGTGAACCCTGCCCTGTATCCTGGATCCCCGTGAGGGGTGCTGTCCGTCAACCCTGCTGGGAGTGCTGCCCCTTGACTCTGCTGGGGGTGCTGGCTGCAAATCCCCACAAAACTATAATTCTAACCAAGTAAGGGACCATTGCTTAATTGCGATCACAAAATCTACAAAATACATATCTCCTGTTGTAGATCTCTGCATCTTTGCACTTGAAGTCACTGTCAACGATTATCTTGTTTCATACATTGGACGACTTGCTCAGCATACAATGACTGCCACAGACAGAGTTGTCTGTGCAGGGCATGATTAATACATTTCTGCATTATGAAAGTGGCATTTACTTAACTCATCTTCAGCATTATAATCACTTTAGCATATATATATAAAAAGAACATCATAATTCCTATTCAATTACCCGTGCTCACAAATCTTCTATAATGTCTATGATGAATGCTTGATCAATGTTATCATATGATTATTTGAAATTTCCATAGTTGCCAGGAGACTGGTACTGGTACTGTTATGGGAGACTGGTACTGGTACCGGTATGTCTATTTTTTAAAACAGGAGATGGAGGTACTTGGAGTTGGAGACGCCATTTTTTTAAATATAATTTAATAATTTAAAGTTTAAACACACAAATGCCAAAGAGTTGATATTACACATTGAAATTTAAAAATGTCAATTCATTTTTTTTCTTTTCATATAGAAACTTGCCAAAATGTAGGGTTTTTATGTTTTTTTAAATGAAAAATTGATGAGACCTCTCTGACGAGTTTCCGGTACAGGGAAACAGGTACAGGTATCGGAGACACATCTCTGGCGTCCTAGAGGTTGGAGATGCGTCTCCGTGCAACTATGGAAATTTCCTTGTATTTAAAAAAAATTCTTCTTTTTTAATAGATGTCCTTTTCTGTCCCCTAAAAAATGGCCTTAAAAAAACCATCCTGAAAATGTGCCCCCCTGCCCCCTGCTGTTCGTGTACAGTAAGCTTGGGGTAGCATAGGAGTGGATAATTTGGAAATTTTGTTATTTTTGGAGTTGTTTTTGCCAATCATTAGTATTTTGAAAAACAAGGAAAATGTGACCTGTTTAAAAGATGGAAATGTTGTGTTTTTTTTAGAAAAAATAGTAATAAACTTGAAAATATTTTATGGATAAGGAAAGTTGCATGGACACGGATACAGATGCAGATACAGATACGTTATCGGATACGGATATGGCCATTTTTTAAGACCCCCAATATGGACACGGCTGGATACGACATTCATAAAAAAACATACATATTTTCTAAGTTATTAGAGGAGATTTTCATTACTTTAAAAGAAAATAAGGAAATATAAATTAAAATTTAAATATTAATAATTTAGTAAAGAATTAATAGTTAAATATATATTAATAAAATTTATTTATATTTAAAGAATAAGTTTTATTTTTTAAAAAATATCTAACATTTAAACAATATAATATAAATATAAAATTATAAACAATTAATTTTTTTAAATTTGTAAAAATTAAAACACCCAAAAAATAGTAGAGTTGTATCGGAGGAAGACTTAAATGGGTTGCTGAAATAGAAAAACATTTCGTTTGTCTTCCTCATTTGGTGTAGGTTTTATTTATACAAAACAAAGCAAAAAATTGCATGTTTGAAGTTTTTTAAGATAATATTTTGGAAGAATCATGTCAGCATTTTTGAAAATCAAATCACATAGTATCCGGCATGGTTGGAAAATCAAGGTTTTTTGGGCACGTGTGGGTACGGTATCCAATGTGTATCCATGGTGTATCGCACAAGTATCTGTATCGGATATGGGGATACACGTGCCCGGGGAGGGGCAGGGGTGTATCCGGCTACTCTGTGGATAAGTATTGGCAAAAAAGTATTTTTTGCTATTTATTCTGGATTAATTTTTTGGGACCCTTGACAATTTATTTCTTATAACCATATGAATGTCCTACTAAATGCTTGCACAATAGCCCTGCCTGTTTGATATGAATTTAATTGTAATACTTGCCTTTGAAATTTTGGATTTTAGGTGAAGGACTGGCCTTATGAGCATTACTATGCAATGCAGTCAATATTGATTTCAATTTATTTTCGGTATTACTTTCATCACACAGTTCACTATTTACATAGTTTTGTAACTGTGGTTGACATTTCTCTTTGTGTGCATTAATTTTGTTAGTCTGCATTGTTCTCCTTTGAGCATTCATTTTGTTACTAGTCTGTGTAAGCTGCACTGATCTCTTATTGGGCATTATTTTGATGGGCTGAATGAGTTTTAAGTAATGTTTTTTGCCATTCAAAAGCATTTTATAGCAATGTAGGATCCATCCACAACTTGTTAAGGTGTTTGTGCTTATAAATTATCTAGAACCAAGGTTACCCCAAGTTTTCGGGATGGGGACGGTAGGGGACGGCGGGACGAGTCCCCAAGTTTCCGATTTTTGAGGCCAAAATTAGGGACGGCAGGGGATGGCTATATAAAAATATAGGGAAAATTTAAAAAATATAGGGAAATTTTAAATATTCAATAGATAACATGAATAAGGCATGCATAATACACATTATAGAACATTAACATATAACATTTGTGTTCAACATTATGCCAATACTCAATAGAGTCAATAGTCAATACGCATTCAAAATTAACATACAGTTACACAAATCATGAAACAACCTCCAAGTTATAATTTATAAACTTATATCAAAATGCCCAAAGGCTACATTGCTGCCATATAGTTTTAAAGTTTTAGTTTGCTATGAAAATCAAAATACAATATCGTATGTCAATAATGAATACAAATTTACAAAATAAACAAAGAGCACTGCTGCCCCTAATCATCTCTCATAACTGCATCAAAATCAGAGTCATCCTCTGAGTCACTGCCACCGTAATGCTCCTCCTCAGCCAATGGGACCCCAACCAAGCCCTCAGCTGTCTCCTCCTCATCTATCTGAGCCGCGTCCTCGGGATCAATATCCCACCGTAGAGCTGGAGTCTGTCGATACTCTGGAGTCTGTCGATCCTGAAGCCGAAGAGCACTATGAACGGCCACTAGCTTCTCTGCTCGTCTAGAGGTAAGTCTATTCCTCTTGACAGAGTGGATAAAGCCATATGTGGACCAATTCCTCTCTGCAGCAGAGGAACTAGCAACCTGTGCAAGAAGGCGAGTGGCAAGTATCTTCAACTGCGGTGTATCTCTCCCATGATAGGTCCACCATCCAATAGGGTTCCCTTGAGCTAATATAGCTCTATCCAACCTCGCCTGTGGTTTGCTCAAGTTTGGGCCATTAAGATTAGCAAAGTCTAGAAATTGTGACCGAAGTATTGAAGCTTGCTCGGCTGGATAAATCTTTTCAATGGCCCGTGTGAACCCATCTAAAACCTCAGCATCATCACATGGAGGCACCCTACCATCCCTTGGTGCATACCATTTTGGATTTAGAGCAAAGGCAGCCATATGAAGCGGGGTGTTCATTGTATTCCACCTCCGCGTCACAATGGGCCTAATGTGTTGCTCATATAAATCCAAAGTGGGGTCCTTTGCCAAAATAACTTGCCTGATCTTCCCAAGCATAGTGTCAAATGTCTCATATATCTCTCCAAGACTAGGAGAGTCTGTATCAGCATATCTAATGACATCTACAATGGGCGAGATAAAGGAGCAAATATATCTGCAAAATGCAAACAAAAAGTTCAAAATAATTAGTTGACAAGTTATTTGACATGTTAGAAACATCAAAAGTTGGAACATTGGACAATAAAATTAAAATATTAAAATCAGAAATTTAATATGAAAATCAGCCATCTAATATGTCTTACCTCACATTGGCCCACCAATCATCATCGAGGATCTTTTGTTTGATGCTCTTTCCTTGAGTAGAACTTGCATTAGGCCATCTAGTCCACTCAGCATTGACCATCATTAGTTGTAGAGGCTCATGCACCTCAAGCATCCTCTCCAATAGGATGAAGTATGTGGCATATCTACATTCATTAATTCAATGATTCATTAAAAAATAAAAATTTAAAACAAAATCAGATTATGAATACAAATTGAAAGTGAAACAAAATGAAGTAAATGGCATACCTTGTATCAACAGGTTTGAGAAACTCCTTCTTTGAAAATGTCCTGAAAAGAGCAAGTGAGGTGTGGTGGTTGCAAATGAACATTTGAATTTCTCTAGCTTCTGCCACCGTTTTCTTCACCCAATCCATCTTCCCTATGTCTTTCAATGCATTGTTCAATGCATGAACACAACATGGGGTCCAAAATATGTGCCTGTAAGTACCCTCCACCATCAACCCAGCCGATTTGCACACACGTGCTGAATCGGTGATCACCTGCACCACATTTGCAGCCCCAACCTCCTCTATGGCATCTCTCAAAATGGAAAATTGGAAGTCAGCATCCTTACGTCTCCCTGAACAATCTACGGCTCTAAGAAAATAAGAACCAGCAGGGCATGTGACTATGACATTGATGAGTGGCCGACGTCTACAATCAGTCCACCCATCCATCACTATAGAGCACCCCGTCCTCATCCATGTTTGCCTCATCTCCTCCATTAACACATTAACTTTGGAGTACTCTTTGTCTAGGAGGGTGGTGCGTAGCTTATGATCTCCAGGGGGTACAAATGAAGGACCAACAACAACTAAGTCTTTCACCATTTGTTTGAAATAAGAGGAACGGGCCACATGAAATGGAATGGCATGGGCAAAAAAGAATTTGGCAATGGAGGATTCACAGGTTTCTCGTGCTTGGTTTTGAAACATGGACTCAACTGAGGCTCCCTTATCACCACCAATCACCTTCCTCTTTCCTCTTAAGATAACAGTACTACCAACTGTGGAAGGACTATGAGTAGGAGTAGGCATAGACGATTGTGAACTTGGGAAAGAAGGAGACCCAGTTTGAACCCCACCATCACACTCCATTTGAATTGTTTGGCACTCTATAAATAGTGCATCTGTCAATGCAGGACACGTTCTAACTCCATGGCCCACCTCACCCAAAATCTGTCAATGCAGGACACGTTCTAACTCCATGGCCCACCTCACCCAAAAAATGGGACCTAACTCTAGTGTAGCTGCCCCTAAACTCCTTTTCACAAACATGGCACAACCAAACCCTACTCCCCCCTGAATTTTTTTGTCTTTCACCCATGGCTGTCACAAATTGAAGGAATGGTTTTTTTTTGTCTATTGGGTGTTTTGCATAGTCCTTCATAGTTTTGGTATTGGTTGATGAATGATGGTGTTGGGTAGGGGTTATTTGCTCTCTAGTTTGCCTTCTAACTTGCATTTCAACTTCACTATCACTCTCACCCTCACTGTTGCTCATGTTTTTTGTTTTTAGAATGCAAGTGTTGACTGAAAATGAAAAAAATAAAAAAAATCAGACTATGCATACTTCATATTTTGCAAAAAAAATGAAAAAAAAAGAATGGTGAAAGAAAATGCATACCTTTTTGATGGATTTGCACTCCCAACAACACTCTTTCAACCTCCTCTCCTCCAAACAGCTGCTCCTTCTCCTTCAATGGCTGCAATTTTTTTTCTTCTCAAACCCTTGGCTCCCTACACAAACAAAATGAAAATAATGAACTTTTAGAGGCCTCCTTTCATTCATAAGAGAGTAAAACATGGTGGGGCCCACAAATGCCACATAGGCAAGGCATTATTTTTAAATTTTTTGCTTTTTTTTGTTTGGAAACTTTAAAGCGAGGGCGGTAGGCCCGAATCCTGTTGTGACAACACCTCACACATAAGCCCCATTGCAAATGGGGACCCTTAGATTTTTGCTTTTGGGTTTTGCCTTGGCATCGCAACTGCTTATCGCCAGTCTTTTTGCAATGAGGAGTCTTAATTTTGAATGGTCACCCGAGTCAAGCAAGTGAATTTTAGCCTGGATCACTGAATAAATGTCACCATCGTGCTTAGAAGGCCTGGGAGACGAAGATCGACTGTCGTTTCGGTCGATTCTGACACTTCCAAGTTTTTAGGGTTTCTCACCCCGGGCCCCCTATTTTTTAGGACCTACTTTTTGGCACTTTTGGGCAATTCTGGGATCCTTATTTTTTAGGGTCTATTTTTGGAAAGTTGCTATTTTTGGAAAATTTCTATTTTTAGAAGTTTCTATTTTTAGAAAGTCCGCGAGGTTTTCAAAAGCACTTTCGAAGTTCGAAGCGAACAGCGAGAGCTCTCGAAAATGCGATTGAAGATTTTTGAAATTTTAGCAAAATCTGGAAAATTCATTCGAAAATGGTGAGAAATTCTGGAAAATCACAGAGAAATCTGGTAAAAGCACTAAAAATGGTTGAAGATTTGATGAAATCCGTCAAGAAATCTGGAAATTCGTAAAAAATCTGAGCATTCATGGCGATCTGATCATGGTGAAGGTAGTTTATGACTGAACAATCATGGAGGAGACTAGAAATCTGCCTGAGTATGAAGTTTACCGGCGTGAAAATGGAGTTTACCAGTCAATGAAGCTTCAGCCAAGCAATGAATGGCAAAAAATCTGAGCAATTCCGCTCTAAGTCAAGTATCAATGGCATAAAATCTGAGGCAATGGACAGTCACAAGCTGAAGTCCGCCCATGGGAGAGAGGAAATTTGTCTAACAAAATGAAGCAATGGACAGACAAGGGACAAAGTCCGCCCTACAAATGGCTAGCCAAGTGCTGGAGTCCGCCCCTTGTATGGCAATAAAAAATGGGCAATGGCAAGACTATCAAGCAAGTCCGCCCTCAACAAACTTCAATGGCCTGACAAATGGTAAAGTCCGCCTTGTCCCAAGCAATGAAATAGAAATTAAATGGTCAACCACCAGCCAAAGTCCGCCCTTGAGTTAGATTGGTAATGGCAAAGAAAAGAAGGCAATGGACAGACAGAGGCTGAAGTCCGCCCTTGTCATGGTCAACCACTAGCCAAAGTCCGCCCCAGCCAAGAAGTTAAATGGCTTAAAATGTATAAAGTCTGCCTGAGCAAATGGCAAGCCAACAATCAAAGTCCGCCTTAGGTGAAAGAGAAGACGGCAGCAAATTTGAGGAAGTCCGCCCATGTTAAGCATCCAATGGCAAGGCCATCAAGCAAGTCCGCCTTGGTCAAAGGTTAAATGGCAATCAAAATGGTAAAGTCCGCCCTTGAGAAGAGCTGAAATGGCATGGAATTTGGTAAAGTCCGCCTTAGTAAGTGGCAAAGAGACAGCTCAAGTCCGCCTTAGTTAAATGATGAATGGCCAAGAGACTAGCAAAGTCCGCCCAGTAACATGTGAAGTGGCTTTAAACAGTATGAAATCTGCATTGGATAAAGTGTTGGATGACAAGCTAAAGAGGCAAGTCAGCCTTGAGCATAATGAAATGACCTGAAATCTGGTGAAGTCCGCCCACAAAAAAGTAAGGAAGTCCGCCCTGTCCAAGTATCAAGTGGCAAGCCAACCTACAAAGTCCGCCCACTAGATGGCAAGACTATAAAGAGAAGTCTGCCTTAGTCAAAAAGGAAGTGGCAATAAAATCAAGCAAGTCCGCCCTTGTATGGTCAACAGATGAGTAAAGTCCGCCCTCCAACCAATTCAATGGCATGAAAATCTGCTAAAAGACAAAGTTAAGATGGAAAGCCAAAGAATAAAGTCCGCCAGCTGGAATAACAAATGGAAAATGTTTTTATAAAGTCTGTCAGCTTAAAAGGCACATGAAAAATCTCCAAAGTCTGCCAGCTGGAGAATTAGATAAAGAAAAAAAAACATTTGGAAAACTTTTTAGGAAGTGCGCTCAGCCCAAATAACAAATAGAAAATGTTTTAGCAAGTCATTTAGCAAGTGCTTTATGAAGTCTGCCAGCTGGAAAGTGAATTGAGGAAACATCTTAGGAAGTGCTCCCAGCCTAAAAAACACTTGGAAAATATTTGACAAAGTCAAGTCACCTAATGGCATAAAGTTTTTTGAAGTGGGCCCACCTTCAAAATGAAATGGCAAAGACTTAGTAAACTCCGCCAGCCATAAGGAAGATAATGGCAATAAAACAATTGGAAAATCTGCCTATAGATAAAAGGCATGGCTTAACAAATGACAAAGTCCGCCTTGGGTAAAAGTCAAAGTGGCAACAAAATGTGCTAAGTCCGCCTAGCCAAAAGGAGAAATGGCTTAACAAAGATCAAAGTCTGCCTATGAAAAAGAAAGAAAAATGGCTGAGGCATAGCCAAGGCAAAGAAAATGGCAAAGTCCGCCATGTGTTGGAGAGTATAAAAATTAAAATTCGCCTAAGTCCAAACCTTTGGAAAGCTAAAATATGCAAGGCCCTTTGAATATTCGCCCAAGTGACCAAAGAATTTTTTTGCCATGGCTAGGAAAATGTTGGAAAGATCAAGAAAATCTTCAAAATGAAATTGGATTTGGCTAGGAAAATTTGTGAAAGATCAAGCAAATGGCTAGGAAAATGCCGGACATGGCGAAAGAATTTTAGACAAGAGGCAATTTATGGCCAAGAAATGTTGGACGTGTCTAGAATAAAATTGGACATGGCAAGAAAATTGTCGAAAATCAAGAGAAGTTCATGGCCAAATAAAATCGGACGGCAAGAAAATATGGCCAACAAAAGAGGATAATGGCCAGATAATTTTGGACGTGGCAAAATAATTTTGGACAAGAGGCAATTTTCGGACAAAATAAAATTGGACGTAGCTAGGGAAAAGTCGGACGTGGCTAGAGGAATGTTGGACGAAAAAATATTTGTGGCTAAATAAAACTGGACATGGCGAGATAAATTTTGGGAAAGGGCGAGAAAATATGGCCAAATAAATTGGACGGAAAGAGAATTAGAAGCTTGAAAATGAAATTTGTAAAAATCTTTCAAAGCTTATCTTGAAAAGTTATCTAAAATAAATTTGTTTTGTTTTACTGCAGGTGGATGACTACACAAGGCAAAGGAGGTCTGAACAAAGAAAGAACCAATTATTCAAGGAGGGCTGAACGAAAAGAAATCTTTGCTACATCACCTTTGTATGCTTGCCTCTCCTCCACGCGCTCAACATTGAATTGGCACTTGAAGGAATTCCAAAGCAATCCGGAAAGAAAGATTTAAGGGCTTCAAGTCTAAACAGGTGCTCCGAGGCGAGGTGAGAAGAAGAAGCCAAAGTCATCCAAGATCGAAGCACAAAGGATAAAGTCACTGGCATAAGAAAATATTCTAAGGCAAGAACATGGAACAAAACGACCAAGGAAGGCATCCAACACGTTGAGGTGGCGCCTCGTCATCTTCCGACCAATCAAATCATTCCAAATCAACATGCAACAACTTTCTATTTTATCTGTTGGTTCATATTTAGCAAGAAGGACAAGTGTCCTCGAATGCAATTTTCTCATTGGTCGAAGGGTAGCAAACCCTAATTAGGGTTTTATTTGTAATCTTGGCCGTTGATTCCAAATCAATCTTGGCCGTCAAATTGTAATTGGGGAGCCTATAAATTGAGCTCAACCCCTCATTTGTAAAGTATGGGAGCATGTTGCAAAACATGTTGAGATAAGCAACTGTTGTAAGATTGCCAAAGTAATAAGTAATGCATGCATTGTTCTGATGGTGATTGCTTCTCTTATTTTGGAGTTGTCATGGTTCTTATCCCTCATCATAGTTTAGATTTTATTTCATGTATGTTAGATGAATACAAGATTTGATAAGTATTGATTTATGGTGAAACTTTTTGCTCATACTTTCTTTGAACGGATGATTTTCGTTCAATGCGTAAAGTTAGCCTGAGCTTACTTTGTGGATTCTTAACTTCTGTCTGAATAAATATTGTTCGATTCGATGGTAGTTATTCATGACGTGAAAATCATAAACACAACTCTCCCTTGAAGATTGCACTGGCTTTGCGTAGTTGGCGCGTTCCCTGCGTGGCGAAACAAAGTTTAGTTTTGGTTTCACCGAGTCAATACCGTCTCTTGGATTCGTAGGAGTAGATTAATGCTTCTGAACCCTTCTCCTTTTTTTAGTTTCTTTGATCCATGACCCAAGCAGTAAAGCTTCATTGTCTAGACCTTCATTGTGACTTGAACAAAGCCTAGCGTAAGTCCC
>VDFB02370509.1:0-28325 GCA_007258455.2 Sequoia sempervirens | reverse complement strand
CTTAGGGATCCAAACCATTTTAGTTTTGGAATTTACTTTTAGAGGTATGGGCTTATATAACTTTTGGGATGTATTTTTCTTTGACTTTTTGCATTGATGCCCTAAGGCATGAGGAGTTTTAGGATTTTTTACTTTATAGGTAGAGGTATTGAAATTCTTTCTTTTGAATCCCACAGGATAGGTGGAATGAGTGGAAGCTTCGTGTTTAGACAATGTGTGCATTTGTTGGTCATGATTAGGAATTTTAGGGTATTTATGGATAAATGGATAAGAGGATTGGATGGTAGGGATATTAGGTGTTGGGAGTAATAGTGGTAAAGTGGATGGAGGGATATTAGGAGTTGGAAGTAATGGTGGTAAAGTGGATGTTAGAAGGTGTATGGTCACATGCTTTTGACATTTGTAGGATAATGGAGGAAGGATGAAAACATATGTTTTAGGTGTATGATAGGATTTATGATGGAAAGTGGACTTAGGAGGCATGGAGGAAGTACCAACATCTTGAGATTGGTGTCCTTGGGGTGTATATCCAAGGCCATAAGAGTGTGGAGAGACTTTGACATGGATGGGATCCAAAATACCTTGTTCATGAAGGTATAGACCTTTACCTTGGTGGTTCATGTTTTGGAGTATGCAATAGACAATGGGACTAGGTGTAGGTGGAACACTAGACATGAGTTCCTTATTGGATGGAGAAAATGAAGAAAGGGAAGATAATGGTTGTTGTTCTAAGGAGGAACATTCATGAATGAGGGTGGAAAGACCAATAGGATATGATGGAGGACTTGCAATGGGGTCAATAGTGGGTGAAGGAGGATCATTAGGATCTTGATTAGTATTGTCTTCAATTAGATCCAAGGTATTTGTTTGATCTTCTATGTGTGCTTGGGAGGCATATGTCTCATCAAGGGAAGTGGATGTTGATGGATCATGGATAGGGCTAGGTAGGGGGTGGATAGGAGCAATGGGGATTTATTTCTCATGGATAGGTGAAGTGATAGGCTCTTCATCATTATGGATACCATCTTGATCATAGAAAAGACATAGATTATGGATAGGTTGGATGAAAGTGAATTGATCTTGATTAGGACTAGGACTTGATATTTCCACATGCTTAGGATTAGGCTCTTGACATACCTCTTAGGTTTCTTGAATGGAAGTAGAAGGGGATGACTCCTGAATAGGCTCAACATTTTCTAGATGGTCAACAACATGGAGACATGATGGAGGTTGACTTGGGCTCAATGGGGGGGAATCTTGAATAGGCTCAAGGGGAAAAATACATGATGGGGTTGTGAGGATGGGCATGATGTTTGAAGACTCTTTGGTAGGTTCAAACATACGAGTTTAATGACATGGCGATGTTTGATTCCTTGCTAGTAGCCCTTGGGTCACATCCTTTGTAGGTGGATGGGTGGATTTGGGTTTGCTTTTGTAATGTTTGAACTTAGGGCATGGAATTGATGGAGGATTATATGATGGTGTGGGTAATGAAGTGTTTGATGGGTTAGAAGGTGGAGAGGCCAATGGATTAGGACTAGAAAAAGGTGTCTTAGGGATAGGAATTTGATTGGATGGTGGTATGACAAAGTTATAGGGTGCATGAACTAGATTGGTGTTCCGCTTGTCAAATGGAACATGAGAATTAAAAGGATCTTGATTTTGTTGCCAAGATAGACTTGGGATCCTATGTTCTTGTTGTGATATGGGTGGATATGTTAATGTGGAATTGACATGATAGGTAGATGGGTTAGGTTGGCATGACGATGAAGGTGAAACATAGGATTGTGGTTGAATGTGTTGAGGTTGGAATGGTGTTTGGACTTGTTGTGGTATGATTTGTTGTTGTGATAATGATGGAGGGGTTGCATAGGATAATGGTTGTTGAGAGGTGGATTGATATTGATAAGGGTTGAAATTAGAAGAGGTGTGATAGGTTGATAAAGGGGTAACATGATATGTGGATGGATGAGGTTGATATGATGATATAGGTGACACATAGGATTGAGGTGAAATTTGTTGATGTGATGATTGGACTTGATGTTATGCTTGTTGTATTTGACAAGTGGCCATGAGGTATTAGGCTTGTGTTGTGAGTTGTTGCATTTGAGGTAACTGGTTTTTTTGAATTTTTTGGATCATGTAATGGATTCCTTGAATGGTTTGTTGGTTTAAAGATGTTTGGCTTGTTTGAGCTTCATGAAGTATGTGAACGAGCTTTTGTGCTATGTATTCTAATGTTGGCATGGTGTCACTATGATGATGATTTAAAAAAGATTAGTATGTGAGTGCTTGGATGACTAGGATGATTTGGCTTGGAAAGATTGGATGATGTGGAAAATGTTTATTGAAAGTTTAACTTGGGCAATATCAAACACAAGATATCACATGTAAATGCATGAACACACACACCAAACACAATGATAAATTTTTCTTTCAAGATTAAATGTCATGATTAAGAAAACACTTGAATACAAAAGAAAAATCCTAATGTTAGTCAAGTGGGTATGGCCAATTAGGTCTTGAGCTAGGATGCACAAGGTTGACTAGGGATGATTTGAAAGAAAAATCCTGCCACACAGCTGGGAGAAAGGGGTAACCCACCCTTCACCTTCACTTCCCAAAGGTATAAAGTTCTTTGGGGCTTAGCCAAGAGTGACAAGATTTAAACTCCCAAAGAGGCGTGTATCTGGATTCACACCTCGATTGAGGTCATCCCCTTGGAGGGGTGTGTGTCTAAGCAGCTCCTAAGAAGGGTATGGCGTGCGGAACCAAGTGAGGGTGTTTCGGAGGACACATTGACACTTGATTCACACTCACGCTGGAAGCTAATTTCCCTTTAGAAAATTGAAATGTGTGTAAGCAAACAATGGAAGCACTTGTTCTTTTTAACCCAAAGTCAAAATGTGTGATGGAAGACAATGGTTCTTTTTAAGCCCAATTTCAAAGTGTGATTGCAAAAAAGATGTTTGTTTTAAGCCCCAAATTGAAGTGTGTTGACAAGCAATAATTAGAGATGAAAGATGGAATGTGTGCACCTAGAATTTCTTTAGCTCCAAATTTTTGTCCACTTGATCCAATTTGTCCTTTGAAGTGTTTATTTTTCTCGCATTATTCACAAAACCAACAAGAAAGCCAAACCCTAACAAATAATTGATCACTACCTGTCCTTTTGCATCAAAAATAAAAACACAGAGAATAGTCCCTACTGTAAAATTCCCTTTGGGAGATTTCTTAAAAAATGTAAAGAAATTTAAAACATTTGCTTTTGAGAATCTTAAAAATTATTTTTTTTATGAAAAATAATTATAAAATTATAAAAATTCAAAACATGTCCAAAAATTCTGATTTTTGGATTGAAGTTACTTGACATCATCCCAAATCTATAGAAAGGTTTTTGTGAAAACATCTACAACCATTTGTGAGATATAAACAAATCTTTTTAAAACCCTAATTTTCAAAGATCTATTTTTTGTCTAATTATTTTTCATCTAATTTTTTTAAAAAATGAACAGACCCCTATTGAAATTCAAAGAGATTTTCAGAAATATAAATATATCCAAAAAACTCTCTAATCTGCTCTCAAAATTGATTTTTCATGAAAAATAACTAAAAAAATATAAAAAATTAAAAAAAGCTCCAAAAAATCTAATTTTTGGACTGGAAGCTCTTGATATTGTTCCCAATCTATAGAAAATATTTTGTGAAAAAAAATAAAGCCATTTGAGAGATATGGTAAAATCTTTGAAAACTAGGGTTTTGTCCCAAAATGATGCAAAACCTGCAACAAAAAGGATCCAACTACAAAATTCCTCAAAATTTGTCAAAATATTGAGCTAAAAATCAGTTAGGGGGTTCATGTTAGGTTCACCAAAATGTATATGAAAAATTTGAATAAATTAAAAAATGATAAAGTAATGCACATGCATTACCCATCCAAAATCTCAACACCTCAAACAGACTTAGAATTTGAAGGATGGATGAATTATTTGATTGATTTGATATGTTGGTTGCTCAATTTAGTAACATAACATTAAGATGGAGATGATAGATGGATGATGATAGATAGAAATAGATGAATGATTCAAGAATGATTTTGGTAGCATAAGGATACTTGAAGAATTAACCCCCCAAATGGCTTATGAGAGGGTTGATTTATAGGAAAGGTCTGATTTGGATTTATGGTTGAGATTGGATGTCAATAAGATGTCTTAATCAATGGCCAAGATTGAAAGTTGTAGTATGAAATAGGGTGAAGGGCACTAGGGCAACGATAAGCAATTAATGAATAAGACTGAATTATATAAGATAACTAAATTAGGTGGAAAAGAATGAGACAAGAGAAGATAAGAAATGGCACCTTAATAATGCTGGTTATACAAAAAAAGAGGTTGTTAAAACAAATGTAATTATGTACCATTTTAATTTGGGAGGGATAGAATAATTAAATAATAAAAGTATTATTTATAAAAAGACATGATACATGTTGACTCTTTAAATTCAAATAATTTAATTCAAAAGTGGATGAAAATGACAATTAGTAAATAATTAAATAAATAAAATTTTATTTAATTATGTTAAGAGCAATTGGCCTTGAAGGAAACAAATGAAGAGGTGAAGAAGTTTGAACATTTCTATGAGAAACTAGAAATAAATTAGGGTTTGGCTAATATATCTATTCCTTGATTGGAAGAGAGTAGTGAGTTTGTCGAAGAATGAGAAATTGTCTCTTAGGTTGCTAAAGCTTCATTTCCTCCCTTTCTAGCTCAGGGAGATATATTTCAGAAGGAAGGGAGGAATATCAAGGAGTGAACAGCTATGTTGGGTTTCCCATCTTCACCCTCAGATGAGGTGGCTAATGAAGACTGGATTCAAGCTAATAACAAGTCAAAAAATAAAAATAAACCAAATGTAGGAGGTGGAAATAAGGTTGGAAGACCTTCCTAGAAGGAGACAAGAAAAAAGGACACTATGCGTGGTGTGGCTTCAGGCAAACAAAAGACTCTGGACTCAATTGCAGGTCCAAAGTCTAAAATGAAGTGAGGGAGGTTGTTTCCCCTCCCTTTCTATTTCCTAGTGACTTGGTGGGCTGCCTCCCTATTAATGAAGATCCTATCCTAGAATATTAGGGGCCTTAATAGTCCTTATAAACATTTTTTAGTTAAAACTTGCTTGTTGGATAGCAAAGTTCATGTTTTGTTACTTCAGGAAATAAAAATGGAGAAGAATTTTTTTGATAAGAATATTTTGAATATTTCACCTAGGGCTAATTATTTTTTGAGTTAGGTTGAAGGTGCTTTGGGGGTATTGTTACTCTATGGAATCTCTTAAAACTTAAAGGCTCTATGGGATTCTTTGGTAAAAATTGTCTTATGGTTTCCTTTGAAGACCTCATTACCTCTGGAAAATGAATTCTAATTAATGTTTATGCTCCTAATTCCCGTCATGATAGTATAAAGAGTAGAAAGGAGGATTTTTGGATTCTTGGAGGAGATTTCAACTCTTCGCTTCTACCTTCAGGAAAGCTGGGGGGCCTTTTTTACTATTCCAAAAATATGATGGATTTTTCTAGATTCTTCAACTTGGTGGGGTTATATGATGTCCCCCTTCTAGGTACCCAATTTACTTGGTCCAAATAGAGGCTTGGAAATCATCTGATTCAAGTTAAGTTGGATAGGTTCCTAGTTTCCTCCAATCGAAACATCTCTCAGTACCTTTCTCTCTTTTCCCTTCCAAGAATTGGATATGATCATAATGCTACCATGCTAGAGAGAAATGACGACTCTGTTAAAGGTCCTTTCCCCTTTAGATTTAAAATAATGTGGACCCTTCACCCTAATTTTGTTGCTCTAATTGAAAAATGGTGGAATGAACCCTCAGTTGGCACCCCTATGTTTTGTCTTCTTGATAAATTGAGAAGAATTAAAGAAAGAGTGAAAGGTTGGAACAAGCTTACCTTTGGAAACATTTTTGAAACAAAAAATTGCTTGGATGAGGGGATTAAGGAAGTGTAGGATAAGATGGAGTCTGGGATGGTGGATGAAGATATTTGTAACCATGAATGTAACCTGAGAACCTAATGGTTCAAGATCAACAAATAGGATATTTTTTGGAAACAAAAATCTTGTGTCTAGTGGCTCCAGGATGGAGATAGAAATACCAAAATTTTCCACCAATCCACTATGAAAGATAGAAGTAGGAACAAGATAAGACAACTTAAGAAAGAAGATGGCAATTTGGTCACTACAAAAAAATAAATAGCTAAAGAATTTGTTGCCTTCTTCTCCTCCCTCCAAAATGAACTTGTGGCTTCCCAACAAGAATTTGATGATATCCTTCAATTTGTCCCTAAGGTAATTCTTGATTAAGATCTCCAGGTGACATCTAGAACTGTTTCTATGTAGGAGGTGAAAGAATTTGTTTTTTCTTTTGGTGCTTACAAAGCCCTTAGCCCTGATGGGTTCCCCCCGACCTTCTTCTAGCTATATTGGAAAATTGTAAAGTCTGATCTCTTTAATGTTGTTAGAGGCTTCTTTAGATTTGGTAGGATTTTCAATCAACTTAATGCTACTTTCATTGGCCTCATTCCCAAAGAGGCAGCGGTTTCTTCTATGCATGACTTTAGACCCATTAGTCTTTGCAACACTATGTATAATTTTTTTTCTAAGATAATAGTGATAAGATTGAAAGTTATTCTAGCCAAAATGATATCTTGAAACCAAAAAGGATTTATTCAAGGAAGAAACATTTTGGATGTGGCCATAACTACCCATGAAATTCTCCACTCAATGGATCTTAGTAAAAATGTGGGGATGGCTTTGAAACTTGAAATTTCTAAAGCCTATGACAAAGTTTCATGGTCGTTTTTATTTCTTGTTCTCAAGAATTTTGGGATTAATGGAAGATTTCTAAATCTAATCACTACTTGTGTTACTACCCTGAAGTGCTCAATTATGGTGAATGGAATTCCTCATGGTTTCTTCTCTTGTGGCCATGGTCTTAGGCAAGGGGACCCTCTCTCCCCATATCTCTTTATTATTGTTGCCGAGGTCTTTGGAAAAAATATCCAAAAACTTCTCGATTCTAAGTTTCTGGAAGGTGTCAAGGCTACTTCATCCCTCCCGCTTGCTTCTCATCAATAGTTTGTTGATGATACTATTTTGTTTGGTGAAGCTTCAATTGGCGAATCTAGTCAATGGAAATGCATCCTAAATGACTATGCCACTACTTCAAGTCAACATATAAATTACAATAAGAGTAAGCTATACTTCTTTCATGCTAACCAAATGGTGAAAGACAAAGTTGTTTGAATTTTGGGTTGTCAGGAAGCTATTTTTCCCACTACCTACCTTGTCCTACCCTTGATCTCTAAAAAATTGGATAGCAATTATTGGGACCACATTATTGAAAGAATTCAAAAGAGGCTCCCTAGTTAGAAAGGAAAAATTATGAGTCAACTTGGGAAGCTCCAACTGCTAAAATCCTCACTTCAAAATATTTTGATCTACTATTTGTCACTATTCAACATCCTTGCCTTTATTGTAGAAAAGATTGAACAAGTCCAAAAAAGATTCTTATGATCTGGAACTGAGGAAATAAATAGAACTGAGTTGGTTGGGTGGGAGAAAGTTTGTGCTCCTAAATGTATTGGTGGCTTGGGGATAAGGAGAATTAAACTCTTTAATAAAGCTATGGAAGCTAAACTAGGATAGAATTTGTTGGAAGAAACCAAAGACTAGGTCAAGATCCTTAAAGCTAAATACCTTAGAAACAAAGATTAGGGTTGTTTCCTCACTTCTTCTGATCTGCCTTATGGTTTTGTCTTCTAGAACCACCTAATTAAAACTAAAAGTGTGCTAAGAAAGGGTGCAATAATGTGCATTTGTAATGGTATGGATACTAACTTTTGAAAAGACTCTTGGAATGGGCCCCCTCTCTCATCTTTAAACAACCTCAACCCCCTGAAACAAAGATTGATCAGAACCTATGGAAAGAAGGTTGTTGGCTATATTAATTGGGAGAAAGTTGAGCCTAGGTGGATGGAATTTAACAACCTGCTCAAGGGAGCTAACCTAAGAGGTGATAGAAAGAAAAACTAGGAGCCTGTGGTGCAAATACTTGATTGTTTAATTGGGGAGGCCAATTGGTTCTCTAAAGATAGGAGGGATGAAATATTATGGATTGATAACCCCTTAGGCTATTTTTCTGTCAAAAATGTCTATGTGGAATTAGAAAAAACTTTAATAGAAAACATGGATCCTTTGTGGAATAAAGTGTGGATAAAATATTTGACCCCTAAAGTTAACTGTTTTTGGTGGATTGCTTCTCATGGAAAAATCCTAACTATTGATAAAATGGTTAGAAGGGGGTTCCATTTGGTTAACAAATGTGTCATTTGTAAAGAGGAGGAAGAGACAATTAGGCACTTTTTCTTCAATTGTATGTTCTCAAGAGAAATCTGGTCCTTACTCCCCTTGTTATGCACTGATTGGATTTCCGCTCCTTCCATAAAAATGTTTATTGATAGTTGGTCCTTTGGTCCTTACTATCACAAGATCATTGCAGATATTTGGAATCAATTCCCTCCTTTCATAACATGGGGGATTTGGAAGGAGAGAAACAATAGGATCTTTAGGGAAACTAAGAGAAACATCAATGAGTTATGTATGACCATAAAAAATCAAATTAAGGAAAATGTGGAAGCAAGGAGATACAACTACTCTAAGGTTATGCCTTCATACAAGGAAATGATAATCAAACAATTAAGGGGTCTAATAAAGGATCTTACTAATATCAACTGGACTAATTTTCTTTCAAGGAAGACTACTATTTGGAACCCTCTAAAGAGGGATTAGATCAAATATAATTTTGATGGCTACTCCAAAGGTAACCCTGGCTTGGCAGGGGCTAGTGACCTTTTAATAAACCATCTTGGTGACTGTATAGTTAGTTATGGGGAAAATGTTGGAATTTTTTCTAACAACAAAGTGGAGGCCATGACTTCTTGGGGAGGCATCAAGTTGTTAAGAGATTTAGGCTTCCAGGAAGTCATTTTGGAAGGAGATTCTAAACTGATTATTGATATTTTGAAAGGTGATAGCGTTGTTCCCTAGGAAAGAGATATAATGGTCAACTATAAGGTGCATATGTAATTTTTCACTCATTGTAGAATTCAACATGTTTATAGGGAGGGAAATAGCTTCACAGATATAGTTGCTAATGAGGCTCTTAATTATAACAATTGGTCCCATTGGGAGTATGGTCAGTTGCCATAGGAAATAAAGGATAATGTGCTAAAAGAAAAATTTGAAAATTTCTACAACTTATAAGTTTAGGATAAGGGGCCTGGGTGGGGTGATAATTAGATCTGGTAATAGAATGAGATTAAAAATTAATGATTATAAGGTTGACATGCTCCAAATCAAGGGTAATGATATGAAGATTATCATTAGGAAAATATTTAATGAGGTAATCATTCTTGAGCACTCTTTGTATCACATGTTGAATTGTAACTACAAAGCTTGGGTCATTTCAAAAATCTTTGATGTGCCAAACATATCATCCCACAACATTTTCAAGGCTCATCTCAAGTTTGATAATATGGAAGAATTTATTATGAGGAAGGTTAATCATTCCAATTGCATCCTCAAGTTTGTGTTTGTGGCGTTCCTCATTTGGAAAATTTGTATAAACACTTTAAACACCAACCTTCTTCCCACTAACTCTAAGTGTTTTCTCTGCAAGTGTGGAGTCTGTCATGGTGGAGTGTTCATTTTTTGGGGTGGAATGAAGAGAATTTCTAATAAGAAGAAAAGCTTCAAAAGTTTGCAAACTTCTAAAATGGGTGGGCCTAGGAAATGCATTGAACCCTCTAACTATGTTGTTGTTAAGCAAAAGTCTGATCTATTGGAGATGTTTAGAAGAGCGGGGATGGCTTCCTTCTTTGAAGCAATGAAGGGCTATAATGAAAATCTAATGGCCAAGTTCACCAATTCTTGGAAAGAGGGGAATGTTTCAATTGGGGCGATGAAATTTGAAGTCATGACATAGTTTGTAGTAGAAGCTACTAGTTTGGTAAATGATTGGAGAAAGGTGATGAAGAAAAGTGGGGTGGATTATCAAAAATTTGTCGAAAAATTATTGCATGATGGTGAGAAGCTAACGAGGTTTTAGAATAGTTATGCACAACTTGAACTCCCTCTGTCGTTTTCCCTAGTAAGCATGTTTGTTATGTGCTACTTTACCCTTGAAGGTAGGTGCATGACTATTTATTCCTAGCATTTTCCTATTCTCAATCATATCTACCATAATGATAGGATAAATTTTCCCTTCTATTTGTTATCCTCTCTACAACAAAATATTGAGAATGGGGCGTCGCCCCTTTGTACTAGGGTTTAATGCTAGCCCTTTAAAAAATTTCCCTTGCAAATAACCCCCATGACAACCCATTGTTGGTTAGGTGGGATAACCCACACCGAAATGATGAATAGGAAGAGGGTTTACCCACTGATGGTGAGCATATGAACCTAGTGCCTAACCCTAGGTCTACCACCCAATACTTTGATTCACGAGAGGGCTCTTCGTTGATTGCTACCCCTTTGGCCATCTTTGGTTCCAAATCCTCTAGCTTTAAACCCGATAAAGCCTCTATGGAGAAAACCCTTGAGTATGAGTTTGCTCAAATTCACCTCGAAAAAAGGAAACATTTGCCACTACTACTTGAACCCCCCAATAGGAAAATATTGAAAAAGATAAAAAATTGAGGAAGTAAAATTATTGAAGATCCTGAGGGGAACCATAGGGAGGAAGTGGAGGATGGGAAGATGGGTATGATGTGTGGAGGATGAAGATCAATGAGGTTAGCCAAGGTCATGTCTACATATAGAAGAGGTAAATAGAAATAAATTGAGTTAGATGAAGAGGACCATTTGACTGTGGAAGATTTCAAACCTTAGGTGGATGAGGAAAGTGAAGATATGGAGTTTGAAGATAGCGCCTATGAGATGGGAGAAGAAGATGTTGAGGGGGATATTGATGAAACAGAGGAGGAATAGATTGAGAGGGAAGAGGATATTGGGGATATGGAGAAGGAGTTCACTGAAGTGGAGAACAAAGCCCAAGATGCTACTATTCTTGAAGATACTAATGTTCATTTCTTGAAAAGAAGAATTACCTTTTTGTAGGTTTAGATGGAAGATATGGAGAAAGCAATCATCACTCTGATGAAGGTGACTAATGGTTTGATGTGTCATGCCATGGTGGGAGCTATTACTAGTCAAACTAAGATAAAGAGGAAGCTGAAAAAGATTAGGAAATAGGAAGAAGAAAAGGACCCGACACATGAAGTTGGCCCAGACAGGAGGGAATTCATTTCCTAGATTGGTGAAAATTGGGAATTGATTACTAAAGCCAAGTAATGGCTCTGTTGTTCTATTATGTTCTCCTTTTTGTTTTGGTCTTATGTCTGCTCTAAAACTATTGGTTCTCCATTTGATTGTCCCAAATTTTTTTTTTTGGATGGCTATGTTATGGTTATTCTCTATTATGGTCCAATTACCACATTTTGGGTTAATACGTGGTATGCTCTTGTTTTTTTATTATACTTACACCGATCTTGTGGATGCTATTACTGGTTATCTAGCATGCGAGCCACTTATGACAACTTAATATTAATAGTCTATTTGCTATTTTTTGGGTCTGGATGGTGCTGTTCCCCAACCTCTTTTTCCATCTATTGTTTTGGCTGCCTTGTTACCACGGGAGCAGGTCCCTTCCCTACTTATATAATAAAAAACAATTAAAGCATGAATGCATGAAAAAATATTATTCACATTCACCACATGAATAATTTGATTAAGACAAACATAATTATGAAACTAACTATTGTAATAGAAATAAATGTATAGAAAATAAAGTGGGGAATAGTTACCTTGAGTGGCCCTTGCTCAAGTGACTATCTCCATAAAGTGAACTCAAATCTAGCTTCCTCAAACTAAATTAACACAACAACAATTGAAAATATCTCATTGCATAACTCAATATATCACAATCCAAAGAGATTCTTCTGGAATATCTTATTCATAAGATCACGATTGAGAAACAAACAATGTTTGTGTGAAAATAGAAACTAACTGAACAAATCTATCTGTTACATTCTCTATTCCAAATAAATAACTAACTCAATCATCAAACCATTCATATAGGAACGAGGGAGTATTATTAGAACAAGGACTCAAAACATAAATCTAATCATAAATCACCACTCCCTACAAAATAGAGTGTGATAAAGTTTGAGTAATCAAAACATAATTGAAAAGGAAGAAGAATTGAAATAGGACTATAACTCTACTATAACAAGTTTAAACTAAAACCTGGATTGTAGAAACATTCACATTAGATTCCCAATTGTAGAAAAATCTTCTCCTTAAGTAGTCTTGTTAAATGATGTGATGATTCAGAATAATCTTGACAAATAGATGCCTCCAATTATGCAGTTTTTGTGTTCTTCTAACTTCCCTTGCATCACTGCTAAAACTCCCTTTGGCTACAGGCTATGCCTTCCAATTACTGTTGGCTACAATCTATTGGCTTTGACTCCTTGGTTGAAAAGAGTTATTTCACACAACATCTACACAATACTAATAACCATAATTTAAACACATATATTCATTGCATTTCATATATATCCACATATTAACCATGCAATTGTTATCATATCATAATCATATTTCCATAGAATTTAAACTAGGTCCAAGTTTGCATAATGATCATAAAAGATAGTGAATTTTCAGGGATATATAGGAAATAAGTATCTGGAGATGTCTAAAAGCATGTATTAAAATAAAAAAAACTAATAATAGGCCTCATCATTCCCCCCAACTAATCATTTGTGTGTCCTCAAGCAAAGTGGTTTGAAGACTAGAGGTTGCACTATAAGGTCATATCCTTAAGGTCTATGATCACATCCACTCCTTTTTGTTGTCTCAAATAAAAACCTCTATAGCATGAAAGTTTTTTCCACCTGAAATCCTCAACTTCGTCCCATTCTTCATTCCTTTCCCCTATCCAATGTGGTACTGGGTAGAGAAGCATTGGTGGAGAGAAAGTCAGAGCTACCCATTCAAGTGCTCTATCTTTTGCAATGTCCATATACCTTTGGGTTCTTTCAAGAATAGCCATAAAATTATATATAGAGTAGGAATCCTTCTTTTACAACTTAGGGGTTAAAATATATCATATTTCCTATATAAGCCAATAAGAATGATGATGAAGTCCTACTGTTCGCCTCTACATTCTTTCATAATCTTCTCTATTCTTAATTGCATAATATTTTTGCCTGCACCTTTATACTTCAAAATCTCTATCCATTCATCTATTATCTTATGAGGGTTCTTAGATTCCTTTTTGATTTGAAGAGTAATTGATTTCTCCCTCTCTACATAGTCCTACATAATCTCACTCCCATGCATTTCATTTCTAAAGTATGAAGCTAGTACCCTAATTTGTAAATCACCCACAAATAGTAATGGGTTCCACTCTATATCATTTTTCACAAAATAATTATGTAAATAGAATTCACATAACCGATCTTGTACTTTAGGTGTGACATCAACAAAAATATTTAGAAAATCAAACTTTCTACTCATTGCAACTAACAAGTTACTAATCAACTGACTAAATTGAAAGCTTAGAATTTTTCTTGTAAAAACAAAGTATATACTCTAGCAAGAGGTCTGCACTTAAATATTTGAGTAGCCTTATCTGCTATTTCCTCAACCTTAACTACTAGCTTTTTCAATTCAGTTTCTTTATTCTTCAAAACTTTGGTATGCTCTAAAACTATTCTTTCCTTTTCCTTTTCCTTCTCCCATTTTTATTTTTGTTAGGAGAATTCCTGAGTTACCTTCCACAACTGGTAGCCTATAGACATAGTGGTATGATAAGTTGGAGTCTTTGTAATAGGGGGCCCTTGTGTTGCAATTGTGATTTCTATGTTCCCTACCTTTACTATGGAAATTTGAACAAGAAAGTCCAATTTAGACCCATGCCCATAGATATGAAGTTTCTCCTTCAATTCTTTAATCTTCAAGTCCCTTTCCTTGTCTCTTTGTTCATATCTTTTCATGAGTTCCTCTAACTATTTAATTCTCTCTAATGCTTCATGTAACTCCTTTACATTTCTTTCTTCTATGAACAAATTCTCATCTTCTTCAAAAGTTTGGTCATCACCAACCCTAGTATATTCACAACCCTCATTGTCAGTGCTTTGTGGGGTTCTTCTAGTTTCATTAGCAACAAAAATGTCCTATGAGTTACATTCAGAGGTGGTTGAAACATACCATTTTTTTTAATAGGTGTATGTACATCCTTAAAAAAAATTCTTGCAAGTCTGAATCTTCCATTGTCATAGTAATCTTTTCCTCTTGTTTCTTGACACTACCCCTCATGACACCCTTCCTTTTTAGACGATGTGAATGCCTTGGCTGGGTGGCCTTCTTCTGTATTTTCTTGGGAGCAAGGGATGGTCCACCTTTCCTCTTTCTTATTTTTTTCATCTTAAAAGCAGTTGGGGTTTCTTGGACATCCGCTATTGTAGGCTTCTTAGAAGCTATGGGTGGTGACCTTCGTAGATTCTACTCCTCTGGTTCTCCCCTACTACGGGTAGGTGAAGTAGCATGTGAACCAGAGGGTATTTCCCTTAATGATGCAACAGGTGATTCCAAATTCTCTAGAACAACTAGTTCTTCAAGTATATTGCTAATATGGTTACAAATTTAAAATATTTCCCAAGAGACATGTTGGTATTGAACCCTTAGACTTTTTTTCACGAGTAGGGTAACTAAACATTAGTGTGATAGGGTTGTAGTGTTTCTTTTTTCTTTGTATTCATCTACCCCATTCTCTTCAATAGGTTATAAAGAAAATTTGACACATTAACTCTTACATCACGACGAAGGTGATTCAAAAGTTTGAAATGCACAGTATAAAGAAGAGATTGTCTACCATCACATATAAGATATTTGACAATATAAGAGGTAGTAAAATCCGATATCCATGGTAGTGATAATCTTCTAGTACCCTGCAATGACAACTCAAAATTCTCTCCAGGCTCTTTGAATTCTTCCTTGGTAGCTACTGCATTTTCCCTAACAAGAAATTCAACTCCTTCTCTTGGAATATTAGACACCTCTGTAATTGCAACCTCTGAAGCATCTACCTTTAGCCCTTGAATAGTGGCTTCATCATGTTGTAGTGTCTCTACAAACTATTATGTCATAGATTCATTATACTCTGTCAACCTTAGGAAATATTCCAACCATCTTGCATTTCTGAAAAATAGACAAGACTAACCTATCTTCTAGTATTTGTTGGTGTGCAGAAGGTTCTCTGTGAATAATATCTCCTCCCATGATGGAAAATTACTCTTTTATGTTCAAATTCTACAAATTCAGCTCACAACTTTAACCTTTCCAATCCTTCTTGTTTGCTATACTTGAATTCTTGAAATTCAACTACCAACTACCAACTGCTTATATTGTGTCCGTTATAACTTAAAATGGGCTTAGGTTATGGCTTAGAATTGGGATGATGACAAAAGATTTACAAAAAATTAGAAAGGTATTTGGTGTTTTTGGTGGTGAAATGAAAATGAAAACCTTGGAAATGTACTCTCCCCCCAACTAAAGTCATTAAGTGACCCCACTTAATTGTATTGTACTAGGCTGAAGGTTTAATTACATATAATGGAAACAAGATAATGAGAATGAAGCATGGAAAATTAAATGGAAATAAATTGAAAAATAATTACAAGCTATGTTAATTATGGTAAATTAGAATGAGTACTTGTCAACGTGAAGTGAAGTGAACTTAGCTCATATGAAGCTGATTAGGAGTGGCCATAGTGTAATAATGATTTGACATTTGCTTAATTGCAATGAGTGATGGATGAAATGATAGGGTGGCATGTGGTAATGGAGGCTATAAAATGTACAAATTATGGATATGAAATGATTTCTTGAATGCATGAAAATCGAGGAATGCATCCTAGTATAGGATGAATGAAATGATATAGCAGACATCTCGCTGAATATATAAAGAAATGTAATATATGTAGATGGCATGCAATTAAGTTGGTGGAAAATTTTGAATTTTTTGACATGAGTGTGTACTGTGGATACCATCAACAGTAGGTCCCTTTTTGAACTATGTCAGATTTTATTCATAAAGCTGTAGGTCTCTACTCCATTATGGAGTGTAGTTGAAAAGAATTGTCAAGACTGGATCACCTATGAAGTGTGTACATATGTACAGGTTTTAGAAAATTATACCCGGTAGACCCCAATAGACAAGCTATGTAGCTCATCTAATGAAGCATGTGTAGAATATGTAGAGTGTGCCTTTGTATCCTTGTTGTCTATTAGAATGTTTTCATTAGGATTACTGCCTTTGTCATGATCACTGGCATGTTCAATATCTTTATCTAAAATACTGTGCGGTCCATATTGTTACATTAGAGAAATGATAAAATCATCTTTCTATGTTGGATTCTTGTAAAATTTCAGTCTATGACCATTCACCAATAGTGAAAATCTAACATCTATAGTTTGCAACTTGATTGCTCCATTTGGGAAAACTCTCTCTATTTCATATGGTCTTAATCACCTTGTTTGTAGCTTCTCTTTATAATCTTTATATCTTGATTCATTTAATAAAGCCCAATCACTTACACTGAACTCTTTTGTCTTTATATACTGATCATACCATTTTACTCTCCATTTCTGAATAATCTCTGTGTGATGCATGGCCTCCATTCTAATCTCATCCAGTCCATTCAGATTGTGTAGTCTTTCTTTTTGTACTGATGTCAAATCCATATCTAGTTCAACTACTGTTATGAGTGTCTTGTATTCAAATTAAATGGGAAAAAATATTGTTTTACTATACACCAACTCATAGGGTGTAAATCTTGTTGTTGTCTTCCATATTGTCCTATAGGCCCATACCACCTCAGGTAACCTGGCTACCCAATATTTTCTATGAATTTGCATTGTTTTGGTCAGGATGTTTTCAATTTCCCTATTTGTTACTTTCACCTGCCCATTGGCTTAGGGGTGATAAGGTGTTGAATTCTTAAGCCTTATTTCATACTCCTAAACCAATTTGGTAATCAACTCTAATGTGAAGTGTGGACCTTGATCTATCATAATTTATCTTGGCACTCCATACCTTGTGAATATGTCTTCATTTAGGAATTTTTCCACATTACCATCTCTAGCAAATTGTAATTCTTTTACTTCGACCCACTTGGTTAGATAATCTGTGCAAACTAGGATACACTCCTTGTTATTGGATGTTGGTGATATTGAACCAATGAAATCTAGCTCCCATTTATCAAATGGTGCTAGTGACAACTATGGTTGAAAAGGAATCTCATTTGTCCTAGTTGGCCTAACCATCCTCTAACATCTACCACAACTCCTTGTATATTTCACTGGATCCTTATGAAGAGTTGGCCAATAATAGCTAGTGGTGAGAATCTTAAGTGCAGTCCTCTTTGCTACAAAGTGTCCCCCATAGGGTTCATCATGGAAATATTTGAGGATGTCATAGACCTCATCCTCTCCCATGCATCTCCTCATAATATTTTTTAGACTTGTATAGAATAAATAACTTGCTACCCAATAGTATGGGAAACTTTTATGCACCAATTGCATCTTCTCTCTAGGGGAGGAATGAGGTGGTATCACCCCCATCATGTCCCCCTAATCAAGACACCAAAAATAACTAAAAGTTGAATTACAAATAAATAGAAATAAAAAAGAAAATAATAATAAACAATGATATAAATACTAAATATAATAAAATATTTGATTATTATAATATTCAAGAATATGGATAAATAAATATATTATAAAACACAAGATGTTAAGCTATTCTAAACTACCTATCACTTCCTAAGGAAATCATAAATAATAAATTAATTAACATATACTATAAATGATAATATATGCAATTTTATAAATGATACCTTTAGCACTAAGCTAACTGATATAAACATAAAAAGGAAAATACATATAAAATAAAATTAAAGCAAGTGCAGGACTAACAAATCTCTCGTCAAGCTTATTAAGAGTTGGGATAGAAGAGAGCCGACCTATGTGCTGAATCGGTTCAAGAAAATGAGGCAACGCATGAAGAATAGCCTCGCCCTGTGCCAACTATAAGGAGGAGCAAAACACCTCTAAGTAGGGGAGGAAAAAAGAAAAAGGAGAAAGGGTCATCGCTGACAGAGGATAGAAGGACGAGTCAAAGTGGCAAATGTACCATATGCAGTTTATAAATAAGAAACGCTTTGCTTTCTCCATGTCGTTTACTCTGTAATGTCTCATGAATGACGCATTAAGAAGATAAGAGAAATGGTTGGAGAGAAGTGGAAGATGTTAGGGAGGAGTCAACTACAACAAAAATTTTAGTTTTACATATCTTCAGGATTTTGATTACAAAAGTATTATATTTATATGTCCTAGAAGAGTCATTCATAGTGAGTGACATAGAGGAAATAAATAATCCTTTGACAAGAATTAAATAATTATATCATCTCGGGTCTTAAATGTTGTCATTACTGAAATTTATTGATCTCTAACGTCCTAATGTCTCTTTGAGAAAAAACTTTGAGTGCAAGGTTCAGGTTTAAGTGCCTTCACTAGAAAGGGGTCATTACACTACTACTAGGTAATTTTCAATATTAGCAAACCAAGGTGTTTGCAATGTTAGATCAAATAGACATTCATCTAGAAAAGAATCATCAACAACACCTTCTGCTAATTGAGTGGGTAATCTAGACAAAAAATCTGCCACCACATTTGCCTTACTAGGTTTGTCCACTATGGTGATATCAAATTCCTGCAACAATAAGAACCATCTAACAAGTCTTCCACCAATCACAGGTTTATTCATTAAATACCTTATTGCAGTTTGATCAGTGTGAATAAAGCCTGGATACCCTATGACTTAGTATTGATCATAATTGGAACTTAGTATTCATTAAAACAGTTATTGACTTATTATTGATCATAATTGGAACTTAAGTTATTATGTATTGTTGTTTGGATCACTATCACTCCACACCCACATGTATTTAGTTATTCAACTAGACACAAACACTTCCTTCTAATTATCTCAATCCATATCCAAATTTTTAATGCTCAAAGTTGTAGTTCCCAAATCCATAAATCTTGGTCCTCTCCCAAGGGTTAGGGGTGTTAAAACTGAGAAGAAAATTATGATCTTATGTTTATACTGAGAAATAATGGATTGATTATTGAGGTGGATAAAACCTCCTTCACTTCTAGCTTTGATAAACTAATGAGGCTTCCCTAAGGTGTTGCAATTGATAATATTACATAAAATAAACACTTTCCCTGGAACATACTATACCCCTTAAGTGGGTCACCCCTATTTAAGTTGTCACTTTGTGCCTATATTTTGGCTTGCAATATTTAAGGCCAAAAACCTTATTAAAGTAGATAATTTTCCACACGAATTTTTATGAATGTGTTTTATGATAACCCCTTATACTATTATACACATCAAGACATGGAAATGAGAACACACTAGATCATATTTGAACTAGAACCATTTGTATTGAATTATTTTGAGTGTATTGGGATGATGGGGAGGTGGCCAAAGTAGATCAATGCCTATATCCAATTGGGAAATAGAGTTGTTGATTTCATATAAAAAGATGTAATAACTAGAAATAATGGTGATACCTTAATGAATATATCACAAAAGACGTCTTTCAAAATGTATAAGAAAACTAGGTTCCACACATACATCTAGAAAGATGACATATATTTCTTGAGTATTAAAATATTTATCTAGTAATCCATGAGTATAACCATCCATTTCCTTTATTTAACTGAAAAGATACTTAACAAAAGCATCATGAAGATTTTATAAGCATCTAACTAGCCAACTAATTAGCTACAAATAAAAAATGTACACCATACACAAGGAGACACTCAATCAAGGCTGATTATGCCCTCAATCATTCAATATTTGAAGGTTATAAGTTTTATTATACAATTTTTCATGAACTTGGATCATAATATTAATATGCTATACCCAAAGCAAGAAATTATGAATTGTAGGGTTTTTCTAAGAAAAATTCTTCATTTGTTACACTCCCTTATTTTTTCTCCTTTTTCCATCCTCTTCAAATAAATTCCTTCAAGCCCTTAATACTCCAAATAAGGTCATTAAAATTTGTATTAAACTCTATGATCAATATTGGTATGTTGTAGAGAACATCCTCACTTTCAAGCATTATTTTCCCTTAAATCATTCTTGAAATTATGTTAAAATTGGTCTTGGATGTTTCCACAAGGCATGGAGGAATGCTCTTATGTTTTGAAAAATGTCCTCGACATTATTGGTGTCATTATATTTTTGTGTAAGCTAAAATAGAGCCTAAAAATCATTAGGGATGGTAGTTTGTAAGTCATGTCATAACTGTTGGGGGCTGAAATGTTGATTACTATATTAATGGTTTCATGGGTCACCTTCATTTATCCATTGCTAGAAAGGCATATAAACTTACACCATCAAGATGATTAGTTGTTTCTAGGTGGGAAAAAATATGACTGAGTAGTTGTAGAAACTTATTGGATCATTAATGGTATCTTGTGTTATGTTGGGAGGTAGGTGGGAGAAAATCATAAAAAATACAAGAGTTTAAAGGATTAGGAGTTGAGAGTGATTCATGACTCATATATTTCTCAAGGATTAGGGTTCGATGATATACCAAACTCAATACCATATTAAAGGTATGGCTACACCCCTAACTTTGATAGGATATGTGTAGGAAGTTGTCAAGATTCAAGCGTTAGAGATGCCAAGGAGGAAGTACTCGGGATAGGTATGAGAAAGAAATTGACTTTGAAAATATCTATAGAAAGAATCATCAAAGTATGGGGTTCAAGAATGACAAGGAGTAAGTACCCAAATAGAAAAAGTTTGAAACTCTTACTCTTTATTGGTCCCATTTTTAAACTCACCAAATTTTAAACTTTTTGCATTCAAATTCTTATGTCGAGTGGTTCCTAGTAAAAAAATTCCCCAATTATCCCTAAATGCTAAGTCTCTCACCATTTTGAAGAAAACTCTTTGTTGTTGTAACTAGCCCTTAGGAGTGATGCAACTTGCCAAGATTTGTGAAAATAATTAAATATTGAAATATATGATAGCTGATGGAAAGTCCTTTTATGGGGACGTTCCTGATAATATTTTTTCTAATGTGGAAAGTTTTCAAATCAATACACCTTTTAATTAGTGGGATATTAAAAGTTCAATTTCTTGTAGGACAATTTACGAAAACAATTAAATCTAGAGTTTCATAGGAGCTTGAGGAAAATGGTCTAGTAAGGAGTTTTGTGACATCATTATCACTAATGTGGCCAATTTTTACGAGAATAATATCTCAATCAAAAGTTAAGCATACATCCTTATTCATCATGCTTGCGAAATTGTTGGGCATTTTCAAAACAGGTTCGTGAGTTTAAATAGTTTGATGAAATATTGATGCTTTTTCTTTGTGGAATCTCTATGGTTTGAAAAATTGAATGTCAAAGGCCAAGGTATTGATTGGATTTTTAAAAGTCTTTGTAAAAGTCTTCTAGTCAAGGTGTTTTATAGCTTTTATAAAAAACTTTTAACATTAAAATATTTAAAATTTATTTTGTCCATTTTAATTCCTAAAAACACTAAAACCCTCGACATTGCTTAGTTCCTAACTTGATAAGAACTCCCAATAGTTTCTAATACCCTCTTTTAAGCCCAAAAAATTCTCAATAACCTCACAACCCTCAGACATTTCAATTCATCTTGATCTACACTTTAAAAGAATTTATTGGAGGTTCCCATGGTCCCAAAAAATTCCTTTTACTTTGATACCAATTCTCATCTTCACCCAAAATATTCTTGAAGGATTTCAAATCCCCAATACATCTATTAGATATAATTTTCGTGCCCTCTTCAATTGCAGGGCTGCCATGATTATAGCTTTAGAAACAAGGCGTTTTATGCTTTTTGTGCCATGCCAGCCCTCTTCCATCGACACCATCTCATTTGCATTACAATTCTGGTCATATGGTGAAGCGCAGGTTATTTTTTTTTGGAATGAAGGGTATATGGATGCCTTGGGAGAATTTATGAGCTAAGATAAACATGGTCATTTAGATTGGACTGTAAATCTATTTGTTACAAAGTGTCTTTCCTGTGGTAAGATTATATGTGAACAGACTTGAGAAGGTCCTTGCAGGTTTTTTTGTGCTCTTATGTTATGTAAGGGACCCAATTATGAAGGACTTGATAATGATAATATTACATTCCAATTATCTGAAGTAGAATCCAAGGTAGAGACCTTTCAAAATAGGCTTGTGGAGTATGACTGCAATGTAGTTGAGCATACATTAATTAAATTAAATTTATCTTTGGTCCTATATAATTAAATAATGTTTTTAATTAACACTCAATCTTTTAAATAAATTAAAAATAATTTATTTAAATTACATATTTTCTTCTAAATAAATAAATAAATATTTATAAATATTTCTTCGACCTATCATTTTGAATTAAATAAATTTATTTTTTTATTTCTTCTAATCTTTCCCTCCATCAAATTCAAATTTGGATCTTACCCTATCTTAACTTTTTCTATCCATTGATCTTGCAAATTAATCTCCACTATTGATCAAATGTTAAGTGAAGCATATAAATAATAAGCTTTCATTTCATTCAAACCCCCTAGCACTTTTATTATCAAAATCTCTCTAGCACTCTTATCATTATCAAGCATTCAAGAATTATCATTGTCATTTATCAAGCATAGGTATCATTTTTCTTTGAGCATTTATCATTATCATTGCATCATATCATTATTGCTCTTTCATAGTTTGTTACTTTGAAGAGCAACCAACAATGGAGCAAATCAAGATCTTAGCTATGTTGACTTCACTTGTTATCTAAACTCTATATTTTGATTCAAAATCTTGAACTTCATTGCATGATTGTAAGAGTGGTTTTTGATTGTTGTTATTTGTGATTCACATTTTCATCATCCACACTATTTATTTTTTGTTCATTGTATGAATATGGGTTTATGTATATTTTAATTTTTTGATGAACTTTCATAATGTTTGTACAAGCTTTGGAGATCCTAGTTAGTATTTGTGTGTCTACAACTAGGGTTTACATCAATAGCTCTCATTTCATTTTTCCCTTTTCCCTTTTGGTTTTTCTTGTTAAAATACCCTAAAATCTAAATTTGATCATATGAGGGAGTTGCCCCTCTCAAACATAAATGAATATTTATTCCATAGCAATGTCTCCAACTGTTGGAATGAGTGTCATTGATCTTCGAGAAAATAGGATTACTCTTGGACATAGAACCATAGTGACAAATATGTTTGCCAATAGATTTTTGACAAGTCTTCTAGGAAAATAAAGTATTGGTTCTTTTATTTCCTCAAAAAATTTAAGACATATCTTCTTTGCAATGAAGGTTGGTGACTCTATTTGAAAGATAAACTCTAAATAATGGATTGGTATCAATAAATTTGAAGGTGTAACTTGTAGTTGCCTCAAACAGAAACTAAAATTCATACTGATGATGAAGACCTTTCCTTTTCCATGTACTCATCTCATAAAAATCAAGTTCTTGATGAGCCCAAGCAAGTTGAATTCTTTAAAATCTTCTATGGCAGTATGGAACTTTCTTCATATAAGGCACATCCTTATTTGCTTCAAATTTTATAAAAGATTGAAAAAAAATATGGAAAAGAAGCATGGCTTCTTGCTCATAATCATAAATCCTTACCAAAAAGAGGTTGCACATCCAAAGAGAGGAAAGTTTATGCTAAGAAATATCACTTTCATGATTACAACAATGTAGGAACATAAATTTTTCCTATATATGAGCCAATATTTGATGAAATATCTTCTACTCAAAAGGATAAAAGAGACTTGTTAGGGGATGCATGTATCAAATAATAAATTTTTATTATGTCTACTCATGAGAACACTTGTCCACTTTAGAAAAATTGAAAAGAACTAGTGGAGATAGAAAGAGGATATTATATTGAAGCATGCAATAATGAAGAAAAAATATTTCGACATATTGAAATTGGAGAGTGTGAAGAAGAGCCATTGAAAGTTCTCCTAACATGTATGTAGCCCCAACTTGAAAACAATTATGAAGAAATAACACTACAAGAAGATTCATGATGTTTTCATCTCAAATAAGTGCTTCAATGCTTTAGATGTTGATTTTCTTTGCGGGGAAGATGTTTTTATTCATTCTTCACCAATTAGCAAAGTAGAAAGCTCTATTGATGAAATCAAAGGTATGGATACATCTTTTTCTTCCCTATTACATTCATTGAATGATGAATTTTATGAGTATGTTCTTTCAAAGAAAGAAAGTAATATCATGGTGGAAAATGATCATATACCTTTTAGAGAACTCAACCATGAGATAAATTTACAATCTAAACTAGTAGAAGCCTCTTTAGCTAAACTCAAAATTGCAATAAAAGGGATTGAAATTTCTATCATGTTTTCGTCCCAATGTCCTAGTCCTTTGAATGTTGATTTATCAAGATGGGATACAAAAGTGGGAAATGATGTTGACGAATACAATTTGAATGATGATATTCACACAAGAGATCTAACAATTCTGAATTTGAGGATATAACTGCAAGTACAAGTAATCAAGTGGTTGATGAGAAACTATGCGTTTCACCCTTTTATTCTTTGCTATCACCAAAGTATGTTGATAATATGACTTCTAATTTTGGTTGTTATTCATCACATTATAGTTGAAATATTTAGAAGATAAATTTGAAGAGTCTAGAATATTAAAAGAGTAAAAACTATAGTATTCAATTGGACAAAGTTCAATCAGATTACACTTTCAAAATGTATTTATTTCAAGTTGTTGGCCATACACTTTAATTGATGAATTTGTTTGCAAGGATGGGAGATCATTCATTTTTCTTCACAATTGGTGAAAGAATATTCTTAGATTGATGAAACTAAAGATACACATTTTCCACCTATAGATCATATTATATTGCTATCTGATAAGGAGGTTATTCAAATTAATTGCATTAAAGGAATAAAATGTTTCTTTTAGCCATGATGATCATACACTTATACAAGATGGTGTTAATAAGGTACAAATTTACAAGCTAAATCAATAGGAGCTGATATTCAAATAAATGTTTCATCATTTGCATCAACACATGTTCCTTCACTTCACAATGTATAGGAGCGAATTTGCACCCCTTAGGAAAATTCCCCTTTCACATACCCTCACCTTAGAAAATCAAATTCGAAGGAGAAATTCCACGTCACCCACCTGACTTCCATCCACTTGGCATTTGTCTTGTGTGTCGATGAGAGAATGTTTTTCAGAGACGCACGCGCGGCGTGTAGATGTCCACGTGACGCGCTGTCGTCCCTCACAAATTCTTGCATCTGAAGTTGGTAGAGGCATTACACACCTGATTGTGGTCAAATTTAGTGTCCCTCTTCAACCAACCAACCCTGAAAAATGGAAAATTCTTCCTCATTCTACCTTCAAATTCATTCTTCATTCATTCTCTCCATCTTCTTGGCATTCTCGCAATCTCTCTACTTCATTCACTTCACTCTTTCACTCTCAAGCAACATTCTAGAATTCTACTTTTGAGCATTGCAACATCTTTTAAGCTCTTTCAACTCCACATTGCAAGTGTGAGGCATCTTTGGAAGTGTGGGATCAAAGTCTTGCGAGACCTCCCTTCATCACTGCTACGGCTATGGTGACTTTGCCAAGTCCATACCTTACATTCTCCCTCCATTGGCTAGTGAGCTTTTGGGTGGTGGTAACACTTCACTCCTCTCCTTTGTGATTTGATTGAGTAGAATAATATTGTTTGTAGTGTTCATTTCCATATTTTCTTTCCTTTATCGCATATTCGACTCCATTGCTTTCTAGTTGTTCGTGGAGGTGGAAACACCAAAATGAGGGTTTGACTGCTCGGTAGGCCCCTATGCAACCCCAACAATTTTCCCTCTTTCTTGTGTGTAGGTGAACGTACGTGTGGAGCTAGCTGGCAAACTGGCGCTTCTGTGAGTTGATCTTTGTCACTTTAGTCTTTATCTACTTGCTCCATTATTTATGTACATACTTTCTATATTTCATCATCTTGTCATTTTCGTTAAAATCCATTAGCTAGGTTGTCAATACATTTTTAGGAATTATTTACCGTGTCTTACATTATTTGGCCGCACAGACACCAATACACCCAAGAGACGCTAGTGTTGTCATCCCAAAACCGCGCTACCATCCTCGAACAAAGAGTTATCTGAGGTACAATAGTGATCCTAAAAACTAGCTCGCCTTAGGCTAAACCTAAAACTTGAGTTTGTAGAGTGATAGAAGCATGTCATCGTGCTCTTCATTCTTGATCCTCATCCCAAGACATCTTTTAGAGTGAGGTAAGTTAGGGTAGCCCTCCTTTCTCGGCTCTCTGTGACTTAGAGCCTTGACGTGGTTGGTCCCCCTCTCTTACATTTTTGGTGAGCCCAACGTGAAGCATCTGTTCATTTGTCGGTGTTGAAACTTTTCCCTTGTACCTTGTGATTGTTGTAACTCTAAGTATTGTGAAGGTTTATGAGCATCACAACCCAGTCCAAAAATTCTAGGTACATTGTTAGGCGAAGTGCACGACACCTTCTAATGGAGAAGACGAAGGTCACTTCTAGTTTCACCTCTAGTTTTCCCACTGGCTTAACTAATGAGTTTACCACTGTTTTTCCCACAAATTATGCGGACGAGATGGGTTTCATGGAAGAGACCACTCATGTGCCTACTCCTCCAGCATCCCCTATGCCTTCGTCCGTAGATGAGGATGATGTTGTGCATGTTCCTGCAAAAAATATTATAGCATTAGACAATAGATTACTAGACCTTGTAAACCATCTAGAGAAGGAAACAAATATGGTGAGAGCCACTAGGCTTGCAAGTGAGGTGAGAAAATTGTTAGGGAAAGATCAAACAAGCACAAAATTTCTATGCAGCCTCACCAATCTAATTGAAGCTTATGTCCCCTCATATAGGCCTAGATCGGGTACCACTTGAGGAGAAGTGCTCGATGCCTATGAGAAGAAAATAGGCATATCAATACCCAATACATCTGTCTGCATGGATGAATCAGGGCCCTCGATTAGTGTCTCTTCTACTCCTCAGAGGCCCCCCACTATCAAGGTGAGTAAAACACCCCTGGGGTTCAATTTCACCCCTCCTATTGCCCCTGGTGATGGAGGCTCGGGTGGAATGAGCAATGGTGGCTTTGGTGGTGGAGGTGGCACTGGAGGAAGTGGCCTTGGTGAAGGTCATGGAGGCGGTCTCGGTAGTGGAGGTATCTCTAGTGGAGGCCCGACTAGTGGTGGTGGCTCTAGCGATAGTCATAGTGGTGGCCCCAGAGGCACGTCTCGAGGCGGTGCTGGTGGCGGTAGTTTTGGATGCTCTGCTGGTACTATGTCATCTACTGACCCTATTTTGAACGCCCTACTTCAGACACATGGTTCAAATGCAGAACCATCTGGAAAGTCTCTCCTAGGCCTCTGCCCAACCTATCTTTCAACCCTTCTTTCGACATAGCCCATTTTCGGTGGCAATCTTGAGCACTCCCTTCCCATAAGGAATGCGGATTCCAAAATTCAAAAAGTCTGGTGGAAAAGGGGACCCACAAACACATGTGCCCCCCTTTAATGCCATGTGCACAAACTTCTTCCATCACAATGCATTGATGGAAAAACTATTCCCTTGATCTCTTAAGGATACAATGTTGAAGTGGTAGTGTTCCTTACCTGACAACTCTATCTTCTCATTTGATCAACTTGTAAATCGGTTTCTTCGACAATTCCAAGCCAACATCGGATCAAAGATGACCTTTTCAGATCTCGTCCGATGCAAGCAAGGGGATAATGAGAAGATTACTAATTTCATAGTGTGATATCAAGTGCTCTTTTCTCATATCTCGTATCCGCTGCCCGATTTTGACGTGCAGAAGGTGTTCATAGGGAACCTGCAAAGACCCTGGGGTAGGAAAAGTTTTCCCTTATGAAGTACCCTTCCTTCGCGCATCTATGTGCAACATTACGAGAATATCAGCAAATAGTAGCTTAGTTCAGGGGACCCTCCTCGCGCTCCCGTTGAAAAGGAAAGTCTATTATGTTGATCTTAGGAAAAGGAAAGGATGTTGCGAATGTAGTAG
>VDFB02370507.1:0-26997 GCA_007258455.2 Sequoia sempervirens | reverse complement strand
TTGATAACATTCTTTGTACTTTGATTCAAATCTTCCTTTTGACGTTGGTCCCAATTTGTGGATGGGGTGATGGGTGGATGAAGATTCGTGATGTGGTTGGTTGTAGTATTGACACTAGCTTCATCATAAGGACTCTTCATGCTCCCTATGTTGACATTTGCTTAAGATGAAGTTGCCCCCAGTATGGTGGAAGTGGTACCTTCATGCTTTGATTTCTCTTGTTCCAAGAGCTCTTGTTCAATAAGTGTTATCTGATCAATGATCAATGTAGATGACATTATTTCCATTTGCTGCTCTGCTAACTCTAGATGTTCTATCTGACTTGTTTCCTTGAGCAGATAATGATGGATATCTTTATTCATGATGTCCTCAATCTGAGTTTGGGACATATTTGATCCTGATGTTGACAACTCTGTTTGATTGTAGGAGTTAAGAATCTGTTATTTTTGTGTAACAAAATCTTGTTCTAGATGAAGATCATCTACGTGCCCATCTGTAGAAAGCATCTCATGGGTAGATGGAGGAGTATGTGCTACATGGATATGACCATCTTGCATGGATAAGAGAGTGTTCATTAGATTATTGTAGTATCTTGAAGATACAAATTCTTGATCTTGATTAATTTTGGAGTTGCTTTCAACATGCTTTGGATCAAGTTCTTGACATGGGGCAGCTTCAAAGGATGGATTTCTTACAAAGGGTTCTTGGACATCATTTTTAGACATGGGGAATGGCTCAATATCCTCAAGTGTCGAGTTCAGGGTTCTTTCAGTATCTGTAACCATGCGGTCAAAGGGGATCAACATGTTTTGAAAATGACCATTGCTAGACCTTAGTGAAATATTTTGATCATGCTTTGGAATAAATTCTTGAGATATGTCCTCTAACTCGTAAGGCGATGTAGAGACATTTTCAACATGATCATAAGTGAACTGATCGTGCATTATGTCAATTGGATCAAATAATCCTAATAATCCTTGAAAGAGATCACTAAAAAGTGGCTCTTGATGTATGGTGAGTTGATCATCGGATTGTGTAGATACATCCTCAATGTGCTCCTCGATTTGCAGGTTTTGATCATTGTTTTCGATAATTGTGGTGGAAAGATTGTGAATGTCTTCAACCATAGAGTCAAGTGATGTTGATATTTCTTGAATTGGCTCATTGTCGATTCTTGTTGGTGGATTTTGATTGTGATTCAAAAGTGACTCTTGACATATGTCGATTTGATCATTGGATGAAGTAAACGTGTGCTCAGTGATGGATTGATCTTGATCCTTGTTTTCAATAGTTGTCATCTTTTGTGTTGGTTGGGTAGCTTGAGATTGTTGAAGCCCTTGGTGGTAGGCTTGATGTGCTTTTAGTGCGATGCTACGATATTGACTTATTGCACTTGGTTTCAGCGGTAGTGGTGGTGTATTTGGAATTGTGTTGGATGCGGTGACAAGTGATTGAGATACACTTGGAGCGATAGTGAGTGTTTGAGATGTGATGGGCATGATAGTGGTGGTTGGAATGATTGAAGGGATAGTGATGGTTGGAATAACCAAGGTGATGGGTCCTTGGGAGACCGTATTTCGATTTGGGATTGATGTTGTTATTTGATTAGATACCATCCATTGGTGTGATGTCGATGGTATATTCAAAAGATTTGTCATGATGGTTTTATTGATGTTAGGTGGATTGATTTGGGTGGATTGATTGGTGCTAGGTAAAGGGGGAAGCCCTAAACCAATGAATGATGTTGATATGGGTGGTGGAGATTTCCCTTGGCGCAATGCCTCCACTATTTTGGAAAGTTCTGTAATTTGATCTCGCTAAATTTGTTCTTGATTTTGATCTTGGCTCATTTGAGATAGTTGATTTGGCTTGTGTTTAAGTGGATTTGGGATGCCTACTTGTGGTTTTTGAATGGGATTATGGGAAAATTGACTTTGGATAATGTTATGATTTGGGATGATGTTCAGATTTGGCATGATAGGATGAACATTGTTGGTATTGGGAATCATTTTTCCAAAGTTTTCTGAGTTAGGATTCATGTTTTGAAAACTTGCACTTGGTACATCCACATTTGGTTTGTAGGGATTTGGTGGAATGATGTTGCTCGTTTGAAGACTCATGTATTGATTGTTTGGAGGATAGACTTGTAAGTTTGGACTTTGATTTAAATCTATCATGGGGAGATGTGTTCCAAAATTCAGATTGGGCATACTCACATTCGTTGTGCTATTGATATTCGTAGGAGATAGTGATCCTATGTATGGATGTGAGTTTCCATAATCCCATGGTTTCGTGAGGCTTGGATAGTTTGGTTGGTTTGGACTGCTCATGATGTATGAATCTAGTTTATATTCCATGTTCTTCTTGTGTTTTGACCTTGTTGCAAAAGTGACCTCTAAGGTTCTTAGGACCAATGACAAGATGGAGGATGAAATATGAATGATATGAGTGTTGAACATTTAGGGACTTTGGATTAATGCTAGACTTAGGGATTTTGATTTTGATTGTTTGATGTGGATGATGAACTTGTAAACCCTAAGATGTTGGATGTGATCTTAGGATGAACTTGTTCAAAAGGTTTGCTAATTCAATTAGATGTATGAGAAAGGATGCATTCCCATACACCTAACTAAACAAGGTGATTTTGATTTTGATTTTGAAGATGATTTACCCAAGTCTAGAATGACGTTTCCAAAGTTCTAAAGTTGTTTGGTGGGATGGATTTTCATAAGTGTTTAGATGGATGAAGTGTTTGATTTTGATCCTAAGAGACTTAGAGAGACTTTGTTTACTAGGCCAAGGTATTGAAGAACACACTTTTCTCTAAGAGCAATCAAAAGACCAATATGACCAAAAGATATCAAGCACATGTGTGAGGTCCAATTTGTTATCTTTGCTTAGTGTATTCTTTTTACCAAAAACAACCACTTGATTATGTTTCAAACTAAGATGTCCAATGTCTTAATTTCCTTAAACCCCACAAGATATTTTATGTGGAAATTCAATGAACTTAAGGCAAGGGTTTTCCTATTGTTTACTCAAGAAGAAAAATTGATATAATCCAATGCTTAGGAACCTCTGAACGTGAATCCCCAGGGAAAGCAAACATATGGATTGAGTCAATGATATTTGTCTTCAAGAGGGTTTGAAATTTTGAGAATCATGTTGAATGTTTGTTTGCAAAGTGTTTTCGAATACAACATTGTGTTTTCAAACAAAGAACAATTACAAGCCCTATGATGTGTAAGACAATATTTGTTGGATTCCCACTTGGACAAGTCTAGCCGCTTATCTCTAGCGGATGGTTAGATGCTTGACCCCATTGGCTCCTCCATGGCTCATTAACGTCAATCGGGCAGCCAAGCATCAACACCCATGAAACTCCGTGTGCTTTCCATCTCTAAGAGAGTGGGGTGGCTTGAGCCCGCTTGCACCAACAAATAGATTAAGGATTTTGGCAAATTCTAGCACATGGGTTCTAGTAAGGACTTTCGTTGGTGGAGCCGACCCATACTCATCCAGTCCCCTTCCATCTTGTCACGGATTATGGCGTTTAACCAAAACCCTCATTTATATCGGCTGAAATACTCTTGGCTTTAGAGTGTTACCGGTTGATTCGTCCCTTGGGTGAGTACATTTTCCCCAAGGCAGGCCCTCTAAGATAAACAAAAGTGAGCAAAGACACAATCCGTAACTCGATCGATCTTTGATGGCACAAAGAAAGAGAATGTACGCGAAAATGCCCCTACTCACACTCGCACAAGATGTTCAATTTTTAAGCCCAAATTGAAGTGTTTCAAAGCAATAAAATGTATTTTGAATGTTTCTCTTGCACCCTAGATCGCACGAAATGCAAGGGGAGAGGATACGCACTCAAAAGACAAAATCACACAATTCAAACACTTGTTCATTTTATAGCCTTCAAAGCAATTGTGAGTTCGTTTTAAGCACCAAAATGAAGTGTGAGTTTTGATTGTTCAATTCTTAACCTCAAACAAAATCTAGTGAGTTGGTCCTAAGATTCATTTTAAGCCCTTTGCAATGAAAATAAAATTGTTCATTTTAGACCCAAATGAAAATTAGTGTTCTAAAACGAAAAGGTAAACAACTTTGTGAAGTAGTGTTGATCAAACACTTAAAGTGTTAAAAAACACATTGTGTTTTCAAAAAAAAATTCCCCTCCTTTCGTTTTCGTTTGATAGCCTTTTCTTTCGCTTTGATCCTTTTCACCTTTGCTTTTCCTTTGTACCTTTGTTGACTTTCACCTATAAGCACACAAAAAATAAGATATTAGAAATGAGATTTATGTTGTACATATAATGCCTTCGTAAAAGTTCATTTTCCTTGAAAGCTTAAATTATGCATTGATTTTCTTTTGATGATCTTTATGAGAAAGGTTCAAATGTTGAAACATATACACAATGGTGATTCAAACCTATCTACATTATTAGGTAAGCATAAAAAAGAATGTGTACCATAATAGCATAAAATGATTTAAATCCATGTGAGGGCTTTAACAACTTTCAAGCAAATGCATTTGATAGGTGTAAACAAAATCAACCATAAATGCTCACAAAAAGACATTCAATCTAGCACATAATAAAGTTCCTAAACTTATGCAATCAGCAGCTCTAAATCCATGCTTAATCATTCAAAAGGAACTTTCAAATTTATGGAATTGGCGGGTGTAAAGCTGATTCTTATTTCTTTATGACAAAAAATAATGACCATAGGATCTACGCAGTAGGATAAGGAGTAAAGAACACCCAATCAAATAAATGGCTAAGCATTTGTGATTGGCAGGTGTATGATCAAAACTTCTCTGCCACAAGAAACGTCTGTTAGACAGGGACTGATGGTGTTGATTAATGATGCTGTCAGAGATTATTACCCAATGCCCTGTGACTGAATCTGCTACAATACGAGTTGTGGAGTCCAGGGAGGATGATCTGACAAGTGCTAAGTTTGCACCTAATGTTGGGATCAATTTTCAAGCTACTGATACAATTATTATATTTGACACTGATTGGAATCCCCAGGTTGATCTCTAAAAGTGATTTATTTTGCCTCTATCAGCTACACAGAAGAGCTCCAAGCAAGTAGTATTGTGTCAGAGTGTCACTATCACGGTCTTACTCCCTGCAACTATTCTAAGAGAAACATAGTTATGGCGAGTATCTGTTAAAGATCAACATTGTTATGGCACTGCAAGTTTGATTTATGGATACTTGAAATGACATCAAACACATGTAGGGCCATACAAACATAAAATACAACGCTTCCTTCCTCTTATCTCAATGCTAATCAATGCATTAAAAATGTGTGGCAACTAAATAACTAGAGACTTTCATTTATCTTCAATCAAATCAATCGAACTTAATGCACTGGCTGTAGAAAATCCATCTTGGCCAACAGTCTCTGCTTGCGCCAAACTGGGAGCATAGAAAGGGCACGCGAACTTTAAACTAGAGTTATTTCAAGCCTGAGCCAAAGCTGAAAAGATAACTTTTGAAGATACGTGTGGGAAAACATCTAGTGATGTAGGTGTTGAACACAAGCAAAGCGAAGGCGTATAGTTGATTACTGGGTGCGCTGGCTCAACAAGAACTCTGAGTATTTATTGACAAGTATGCAGATGGGATAGGCGCAAATCCTCAAACTTTTGCCAGCATCCTTTCTGCCTGCGTCAAAATGGGAGCATAGGGATGGCGTGTAAGTTGTTTTGACCAACTTCCTCAAAGCGATATGGTCTCATGGATTGCAACGATGAAGGATATGCACAAAATGGGTTTGCTGAATAAACTTTAGGTGCTCTCAAACAAATGCAATCTGCCTTCATACGACAACATTGGTAGAAGGTATGGCCATCTATCAGAGGAATATGGATTTAGAGAGTGCCATAAATGCAAGACACGCAAAAACTGACTTGTAATTAGAAGCCAAAAGCATTTATATTAAAATCATTGTAGTTAGAACAGACATGCACATATATGAGACTTTGGTACAGGGTATGAACATCCATCAAAGAAATATGAATTCAAAGAGTGCAATAAATACTCGTCCCTGATAAGGCAAAAAAAAAAAGTAATTCAAAGATTCTCTACTGAAAATAGTTCCTTGCCCTGGTAAAATGATGGCAACGCTCGCTGCAATAAACAAATGCGAAGATTCCACATCTCCTGCTGGAAAGAGTTTCTTGCCCTGTTCTTTGTAAGTTTAAAAGCCCTCTCAATGTATTAGTATTTGTCATCAATTGCTAAAAATAGAGAATGTGCAGATTGTAAAAGCAAGAGAATGAGCTTGTTGAAAAGGCTTTAGAAACTTTCAAGCAAATACATCTAATCCATACACGAATGAAAACAGTAAATAAAAATTCTAAAGTAAATGCATTTGGCAGGAGTATGAAAGGCAGCAACATCCATTAAGAACACACACACATCATGAAATAGATCGCGTTGAAACAATTGTTAGAACAACATCCATTAAGATCTCACACATAAAAGATCATTGAAGCTTGTTTAACCCAAAATATTAAGTTTCAAGCCCTCCTTCTAGCGCCATTTGTAGGACCCTAAATCTGCATTGGATCAAAAACAAAAACCATTAGTATTGTTAGTAAACCAAAGCAAACCAAAAGATCCCCTATAAGATTCATCTAATCACAAGAATGATGCCAAAAAAACAAGCAAAACATAGAAATGCATCATTCTAATGATCAAACTAGCATCTTATAGTGGATTGGTGTCACATGTGCTAGTGACCCTTTCCCAACCCTTGATCAAAGCTTAAATTGTGTAAATGATGGAGATGATGGAGTGAAATGGACAAGATCAAATCTCAAATGAAGAGAGTAACCTTGCATAAAATTGTGGAGGAGATTGTGAAGGATTTGCTCAAAGATGAAGCTTGTATTTAAAGATTTTCAAATACTGAGTGTTGAAGAGGGATCAATGTGGGACTAAAGATCAAGCCAATGAGTTGAGGACACTTGTCATCATGTGAGTGGTTGATGCATGTGCAAGATTTGGGAAGAGTGGCCATGAGAGGGAGAATTTGAATTCAAATTTTCCAATAAATGTTGAGTTTGACTTTGGAAGGGGACATGTAAGAGGCATGTAAGGTCTCATAAATGCTCTGTTGGGTGTACATGTCCACTTGGGGGGAGATTCAAACTTGGAGAATATTCTTCCTTTATGCCAAGTTGAAAATAAAGATTTTGATAAATCAAAAAAATGCAGTTTCATGTGCAAGTGGCCAAATCTAGAGAATGCAAGTGGGTGAGATTAGCATTAGATTTAATCAGGATTAATTAGCTAGGATGATGATTAGGATGAGTTTGACCTCTTTGACTTGATTTAGGGATTTAAATCAAATCAAAGTGAGATGAATGATGATTTGAGATTTAATTAAATAAATGATTGATTTATTTAATCAAAGAGATGATGATAGGATCAAGTTTGATTTATTTGATTTAAGTTGATGAATTTACCCTGATGAATGGATGAGTGTGATTTTGATCAAATGCATAATGCTAATTTTGTGTGTCTACAAAACCATTGAAAGATGGGTACCTTTGTGCATTTTTGTTCTCTGACTGGTAGTCTTCTAGCTTCATTCCTTTGATTCTAGATCATCTTCTCGTAGCTCTTCTTGTCTTTAGTCTTCTATTTTGTATTTGAGCTTTCACCTTTTTCAAATCCTAAACCTTCTTTGTCTCTAGATCCTTTATGATTTGTAACCTTTTCATCAAGCTTTGTAGTACTCATTTTGAATTTGTCTTCATGACTACTTGCTTTCTCTAGATCTGATCTCAAATTCACAACTTCTTGTTCAAGCCTTGTGCATTCCTCTGATTTACTTTTCATCATTACATTCAAACATTCTTCGATTCTTTTCTTCTCTTTAAATTGCACTTTCAAACTAGTGATATATTCATTTTCTTGCTTCAATTTCTCACTAACTTCCTTATGCCTTTCTCTGAACTTATTGATTTGTCATTCATTTTCTCCCTTGAAATCTCTTTCAGAGGAATAGGAAAATTTCTATCATCCATGTGTTCAACTTCCAAGACCTTCCCAAAGTGATTAAGCTCCTTCAAAGGAACCAAGCTCTGATACCATTTGTTGAACACTCGAAATACTGAGAGCGAGGGTGAATCAGTATTCTCTTAAACCATTCAAGCATTAAATATCCAATCACAAAAGCATATTCAATTGTAAAGGAAATAAATCATGAAAATTTAACATCACATAACACATGAACACTAGGATTTTACATGGAAAACCCAAAATGGGAAAAACCATGGTGAGGGCTAGCTCACAATATATTATAATCGGTTATAGTATATTTACAAAAGTGCTCACTACAGGTGGACTCACTGTCCACAGAGAAAAAGATAGAAGAGAGATGGTGGCTCACAACCTATTTTTAACTGTTACAATTGCATATTTCATATGCATGAAATATAGTTCCAATGAAGCTCAATAAACTGATTTTATATACACTTCATCTAATTCAAATTTAACACTCTACCTTACTCTTCATTCACACAAATTTGATCTTCAACTCAACATTCACAACTTGAATTCACTCTGCTTTGATGATATTCACATGAAGGAAATTCACAAAACACGTCATATATTCATTCCATGTTTCAAAACACCTTCAAAACACTGAAAAGATCTAACATATATATTTGTATCAAGTGTAACATCAATTAGGTCAACCTAATTAGATGTAACACCAAAATATAACTTATCGGCTCCAAAACTTTCATGCACACTACACACCACAATTCAAATCTCAAAATAGCTTGAAATAGGTTGACATGGACCTATAATTGATCCCACATAAGACTGTGCAATACTTATTTATCCTTTACATACCTTCAAACATATTAGGTTGGGACTGCTACAGACCTAATACCAAAGTTCTTCAACTGTGTATCCATATCTTGACACGTGGAACTCAAAATTCAATTCCAAATAGAATCCATGCTCTATTTCCATCTGGAAACTTATCCTCAAGAGCATAAATCCAAAAATTCATCTGCGGAGAAGTGTAGATTCTCCCAACAACTGTACTATATAGAAAATAACTAGAATTTCTACGACAAACTTTTGTAACTCATATCTCTCAAACCACTTGTCAAAACACAATGAAATCTTGGAATTAGATACATCTAACATCCATAAAAATAATGTTAGAAGCGCATAGTGAAATCTTTATTTATGGAGTGGTGTGGACCCAAAAACTGGCACTCTGTAACATTGTATAAGAAAATTTGACTGATGTCTCTGAATCAAACCAACTAGAAAAAATGTCTTCCCCAACACCTTGAAAACTTGTTAGAACTAATCAAAATGGTCTGCAGCCAAAATCTTCATATAAGTTACAATGTTGACATCAATGAAAACACTGCGACACATCGTTATGTACCTTCCATGCTCATGTTGCCAAACAACATAATCAATGAAATTCTTTCAACAATCTCCCCAAACTTTCAACACGTTTCATGTATAATGTTAAATCATTGAAGTCTTTGAAATAATTTGTGATTTGAGTGTATCGGGTGTTGAGTATACTAGGTACCAGGTACTGAAAGGCCAGGTTGGCTAGAAATTTTAATGCAAGGTTTGGTAGGTTGTTATGGTTTGAAAGTAAAGGTCTAGGGTTTGTGAGGGTTTTGTTGGTAACTAGGATCTGGGTGAATTTTGTTCTAGTAAAAGTTGAAGTTTTTCAGGTACCGAGTAACAATGCATGGGCGTTGAAGTGTTAAAGTTGATTGTTTAGTTTTTCCCAGGAGCCTAAAATGTCTGATGACCCACATAAAGGGATAATTACATGAGAATGCATTAAAGTGTGTTATTTATTACTTGCTTTAAAATTTGATTTATTAATGATGGTTTTATTTTAATGAGATTTTTATCAAAGTTTTAAAAAGGGATTGATATATGGAATTTTATGTGCAGGAGAAATAGGTTGTTGGACTATGTTTTGGTATGGACGGTCACGAAAACTTGGGCTACAAGCAGATTCTATGATATTACCAGGTTTGGTGGCGCACTCTAAAATCTCACATGAGAACAAAGTTCATCGCAAAGGAATTTCAGATACCAAAGGACTAAGAATCCTGGTATTACAAATGTGACGAAGAGTGTGCCTAGCTTCGGGGTGACTTACTTTTAGTGTTTTACTTTCAAGCCCGAACTTGAGTGTAGGAACAAAAGTGCTAGTGGATTTGAATAACTAGTTCCACCTTATCACAATCTAAATATCCAACAGAGGAAGTTCCTACATTTTGTTTGGAAAATCTGCTCGATCCAAGGTGATTTCCTAATCAAATTTTAAAGACATAAGCCCAAAATTTCCAAAGTGTTGAAGAAGGTTGAAATTCATTGACTTATTCAAAAGTTCTCTTAGTAGGTGTCATGTGCCAAGTGTGCCTTATTGTGATTCATCCCTTGGATTCCCTCTCATGCGTTGATTGAAATTCCCAAGTGTATTTTTCTTATAAAAGGTTGATAGATGTTTCATTTTAAGTCAAGTTCAGAATTTGTGGATGTCGGAGAACCAAAAAAATTTCAAGTTTTGTTCTTTTTCCTATTTTTTGTTCTATTCTAGACTAAAAACTTGTATGTTTCATTAGAAGTTAACTAATATCAGAGCCAATTTCAAAGTTATTTCCTAATATGCAATCTTACATAGTTGATTGTTTGTTCCTATCAAACAATCTACTATGTGTTGTGTTGTTTAAGGGTGTATACTAACACTATCGGATGGCAAAAAATCCCCTTTTCTTTAAACTCTTTCATCATTTTGTGCCTAGTTGTGAAGCAATCTGGTGACGTATGGAATGGTTTACTCTGATTTGGTTATTTCTTGAGGCATGTGTGGATAATACCTGGGAGAAATTTTACTTTTTAGTAATTTTTTATGCTTTATTTTAGAATAGATGCTTTATATTTTAAAAAATGATCCAAAAAAAGTGATAAATGCATGGAGTTTTATTGCAAATCTTTTGATTCCATGAAATTTTTGAAGGCTTTTAATGCTAAATCTACTTGAATGCATGCAAGTTATTTGAATTTCATGAAGTTATTGAATGACTAGACTGATATTATTTTCATATCTCTATGATACCATCCAATTCATTAAGGATTGTTTACCCCTTTTGTTTAACAACATTATCACAACGATCCTTGAGCAAGCCTAGTGCGTCAAGGCCTGACATCAACAAGCCTTTGGATCAAGCTGAGTTAACCTTAGATTTAGGTTTTCCTGGTGGAGTATTTCAAGATAGATAGGTTCTCATAGTGTCTTTGTGAGAATTTATCTGTCTATTGTTGTGCAACTAACATCCACATCAATAGGAGTGAGGCAAAAGCCTAAACAAGTTTGTATTGGACAGTAAAATGGAAATTGATAAGCTCCAGAGGATCCTTAACTAGAGGCTTTATCCCTTATGTTTGTTCACTTTTGGTAGGGTTACTAAGTGCAGGATTCATGATACAACTGATCATAGTGAACTTGAAAATGAAATCTTTTTAACTAGGGTAAGTTTGGCCACTTATAAGGTAATTTCATTAATGGAGGCATATTTAACTATGAGAAAAAAGCAACTGATATTGGAAGGAGGTTTGAATTTTAAGAAAATGCCTAACCCTAGTGAAACTAGAAATACTAGAAATTTAACCATTAGACCAAACAAATTCATTAACCATAATTGTCATGAGAAGATTCCAAAAATTTTATGGGGAAAGAAACAAAGTCATCAAGATTTGGAAACATCACATTTAAAGTGTGAATTCGAAAGGAGTGAGTCACCGATCTTCACACACATGGAAGGTGATAACAAAGAGAAAGTGCAGGTGAAACAAGTGGGAGATGCATGCTTTTCACCTGTAATTGTGAATCCACAACCTAAAGGGAAGAGATTTTTTATTTTATGTACAAAATACATAGTATCAAGTTTTTACTTTCTCTCTTTCTAATAATTGTGTAAATTGTATTAATATCTAGCCCAACAAAATGAACAGTGATGTTGAGATAAAAAAAGAGGACAAAGAACTGAAGAAATCTTGGAGAGAAAGAAAATCAAGAAATGAATGCAACCATTTGTGGAACAAAGCATAGTGAAATGGAGAACCATGAACGAGGGTTGGAAGAAGGTACAATATTGAAAAGACAACAAAGGTGTGTGTAATCAACCATTAATGAGGTTGTTTCTGGATACATTTTAGCCAAATTATTGGTAAGTATGCATCCAAATTTTTGTTTGTCAAATGCAAAAAAAATCAAATAATTTGTTGCTATAGTAGGTTATTCAAGATTTATTTGAGTGAATTTAAAGATAAGCCTTCTAAAATGCGGATGAAGAGCATTATGAAGTTAGTGATATAAATTAGGGTAAATTACTTAATTAGGGTTAGTCGCTTGATTAGGGTAAGTTTTAGTTAGTTAGCTTAATTTGCTTTAGTAGGGTTTTTTCTTGCTTTTTGGTTTCGTTCTTGGCATTAGCAAATACTACTTAAGCTAAAACACATGATGATTGAATTCTTAAACATTGCACTATAAATTGGAAAAAGGTAAAACCATTCAAAATAAATACATGCTCAAGTGCAAAAAAGTAATTTTTTTCATTATATTTTGTATATACACGGAAAATACAAAATTCTCATCGTAAAGTGGTTTGAAAAGAGAAATTCTCATCGTAAAGTGGTTTGAAAAGAGAAAAAAGAAACAAAAGGTGTCGCACTGGAATAGTGGGTAGGCTAGTCAGTCAATTTGGGCCGCTTCATCCATGAGAAGTGTGTACCCTAGGTAAGCATTGTCCCTATGGTCATCAATGTTGGGGGTATGCAAATCAATAAGGAAGGGCATAAGAGGAACTATTTCCCCTTGTTCCAAAAACCATGGAATGTCAACAACAAAAGGGATTCCCATGGTTGGATGAGCGATAGAGAGAACATGGTCCAAATTCCCTAAAAAGTTGGGTCATACTATCATCATCGTTGCAGAACGAACTTCAACTACCAAGAGCTGGAGGTATAGAAGAAAAGCTACAAAGCATGAAGCCAGGTCTAAATTTAGCTTGTAAGATGCCCTATAATTCACAAAATTTTCCTCAAGAACCATGTGTAGGAATGACTTAGTGGAAGGGTTCTAGAGAAAGAAAACTTTTCTAGGCCTTTGGGTTATAATTCAACCAAGAAAACAATTCTAGTGACGAACACATGTGAGGAAAATAGGATTATCCATAGCCTAGAAGCAAAAAGGTACAAGAAGAGTAGAGAAAATTGAAGAAATTGAAGAAAGAAGTGAAGAAATTGAAGGAAAGTGTTGAATTTATAGAAATTCATGAGAAATCTCTGATACATAGTTGCCTGGATAGAAAATATTGGGAATGCAAGTTGAGGTGGCAGTAGGACACTTTTCTCCAAAATTAAAAGTTAAATCAAATAAATTCTCATGAAGCTAGTGGCTATTGCTTCGAATTTTTCCAATACAAAGATCACAAATCGAGCAAAATGGAGATTTCATAATTAAATGGTCATTTCAATTTATTTTATTGAGCTATATTAATCATGAAGATGTCCATGTGTGCTTTTCAAAAAGGAAAATCAAGTCGATGAGGTGGCACATGTTGACATGTAGAGAGCTTGAAGAAAATAATATATGTGTGTTAAGACATGCGAATTGAATGCAAAGTATGATGGTCAGCCTTAAGTATAATCATGACAAGTTTGATGCATTACTGCTAGTGCAGTGTCACCAAAATTGAAATTGTTGGCCAATTTTATATTTTAGCGGGTTGCCATAAAATAAAATGGAAGGGTGGTAATCGACATCTCTAAATTTAGAATTAATCAGGTGATTTGGTAACTTGCTACTAAATTTTAACTTATGTTTATTTTTGGGCAGATAGCGAATTCTAGTTAGCTGAAATTTGGCATAAGGATGGTAAAATTTAGCTGAAAAGTTTCACATATAGGAAATAATTAACTAAGTCTTTTGGGAATTGGTGAAATGATGAAGGGATTTGTATTGAATGAAAAATAAAAAGGTAACCTTCACTACCGCTATAATTCTCAACCTAATAGCAGGCTTCATTGCCTGCAAGTTGAAGCAAAAGAGCTTACAAAGAAATATCATATGAAAAAATATGAAAAAATGAATATCAAAAGAGAAAATTCAACTCTTTAGGCTATCCAAGTATCTTTACCAGGCTATAGATGCCTGACTGGCAGTAGAGCTATGTTTGGGGAAATTACAAAGATAACCTTTTTGGGGCTATGGATGCTTGGCTGGTAGCAAGGCTCTATCCAAGGTTGGCTTTGGAGGATTACTAAATTATGTAGTTCTATGTCAATGAACTAGTTATTTCACCAAGTTCCAGAGCCGGGAATTAATCAATGCACATACTGATGCTTTATGGAGGAATTTTGTAATTTTTATGCCAAAATTCAAGTAAAGGTGATAAGCTATTGTTGTAAAGTATGCATAAGTTATAATTTATAGCGGACGATCAGGTCCCAAGTTTTCTTTTAAATTTGGTTTTGTTGGTTTGTGTGGTCTCACAACACGCCCCAAGAATGTAAGGCTTGGGGAGCCAAGTAAAAATTTTAAATGCTTATGGCAAGAGCTAGTTGGTAAAGGTTCACCAGAGACCCATGTTAAATTTGAAGTATTTAAAATAATTCATGATTTGAGTGTACCAGGTGTCCAGTATACTGAGTAACAAGTACCAAAAGGCCTGGTTGGTTGGAATGTTTAATGCAAGGTTTGGTAAGTTGTTGCAGTCTAGAAGTAAAGGTCTAGGGTTTGTGAGGGTTTCAGTGGTAACCGAGATCAAGGAGAATTTTGTTTTGGTAAAAGTTGAATTTTGTTGAGTACCGGGTACTGGGTAACAATGTATTGGTGTTGAAGTGCTAAAGTTGATTATTTAGTTTTTCCCAGGAGCCTAAAATGTTTGATGGCCCACATAAAGGGATATTATGTGAGAATACATTAAAAGCATTTTATTTATAACTTGCTTTAAAAGTTGATTTATTAATGATGGTTTTATTTTAATGAGAGTTTTATCAATGTTTTTAAAAGGGATTTATATATGGAATTTTATGTGTAGGAGAAATAGGTTGTTGGACTATATATGTTTTGGTATGGATGGTTAGAAAAAATTTGGTTGTAAGTAGATCCGGTGATATTACCAAGTTTGGTGGCACACTCTGAAAGCTCACACGAGAACAAAGTTCATCACAAAGGAATGATAGATATTGGAAGACCGGTAATCCTGGTATTACGAATGCAATGAAAGAGTGTGCCTAGCTTTTGGGGTTATTTCATTTTGGGTGTTTTACTTCTGAGCCAAAACCTGAGTGTAGGAACAAAAGTGCTGGTGGATTTGAATAACTAGTTCCACCTGATCACTCTGAATATCCAACAGAGGAAGTTCCTACATTTTGTTTGAAAAATCTACTTGATCCAGGGTGATTTCCTGATCGAATTTTAAAGACATAAGTCCAAAAGTTCCAAAGTGTTGAAGAAGGTTGACATTCGTCGACTTATCCAAAAGTTCTCTTTCTAGGTGTCATGTGCCATATGCCTTTTTGTGATTCGTCCCTTGGATTCCCTCTCATGTGTTGATTGAATTTCCCAAATGTCTTGTTCTTATAAAAGTCCAAGAGATGTTTCATTTTAAGTTAAGTTCAGAATTTGTGGATGTTAAAGAACCAAAACTTTTTCAAGTTTTGTTCTTTTTCCTATTTTTTGTTCTATTCCAGACTAAAAACTTGTATGTTTCATTAGAAGTTAACTGATATCAGAGCCAATTTCAAAGCTATTTCCTAATATATAATCTTACATAGTTGATTGTTTGTTCCTATTGGACATGACTATGTGTTGTGTCGTTTAAGGGTGCATATTGACACTATATGGTGGCAAATAATCCCCTTTTATTTAAACTCTTACATCATTTTGTGACTAGTTGTGAAGCAATCTGGTGATGTATGGAAATGTTTGCTCTACTTGGTTATTTCTTGAGGCATGCATGGATAATACCTAGGAGAAATTTTACTTTTTGAAGTAATTTTTTATGCTTTATTTTAGATATATGCTTTATATTTCAAAAAATGTTCCAAAAAAGTGATAAATGCAAGGAGTTTTATTATAAATCTTTTGATTCCATGAAATTTTTGAATGCTTAATGCTAAATCTACTTGAATGAATGCAAGTTATTTAAATTTCATGAAGTTATTGAATGACTAGACCAATATTATTTTCATATCTCTATGATACCAGCCAATGCCTTAAGGATCGTTTACCCCTTGTGTTTAACAACATCAAGCTGAGTTAGCCTTAGATTTAGGTTTTCCTGGTGGAGTCTTTCAAGAAAGATAGGTTCCTGCAGTGTCTTTGTGAGAATTTATTTATTTGTTGGTGTGTGAATAACATTTGCATCAACAGTACTATCTACAATAGTTATTATCAATGGCATTCATCAATCTCAATGAGTTGTAGCATGTCCTTTACAACCAATTTCATAATTCTCACGAGGCATTTAGAGTGTGCTTTAATTAATCTCACTTATGTATATAGTTTATTGATCCCCATTAATTCCATGGTTTAACTTGTTCAAACTCACTCAGATCTATCCACAAGTTCCTTTTAAACTAAGCTTGAACAATTGGGGGCCACTCCTTCTCTACTCTATAGATCATTCCTAATTTTCCTTGAACATATAAAATATAATTTAATTATGACATTAAAATCAATGCAAATATTGATGACACTAGGTCCAATAATGCACAATCATAATTACTCAAGGAGACTACACATCTCACAAAAATTAAATGTCTAACATGATTTAAACCTCAATTTTTGTTTTATAAGAATTCAAAACCCATGAAGGTTCCCAATTCCACCATTAATGGATCTTATGAAACCCTAAAATTTTAAAAATCAAAATACTCAAAATCTCAAAATTTAAGCAATACCCTTAGAAGCATAAAATGTAGATCACTATTTTCTACTCACATATACAAATCTAGAATTTTTTAAAATAAAGTGAATTTTTATTTTTTTTTAAATAATAAAAATCTACAATAATTAAATTTACATTAAACACTTTTTTATAAATTCAACTTTAATGTAAGTCTTATTCAAGGAGAGCCATATGCATCCACATATTGTGGGCATGGAAAATAAAAGAATTCATTTTAAAATTCGTAAGTAAATGTGACCAATGTCATAGTGTGAACTAAATATGCTAGATCCATATAGATTTAAACCCTATTTAATCCCAATAAGATATTCAATATCAATAGAATGAAGAATCCATTAAACTAACATGTTAAAAACACAAAAGCTTGACAAACATCTATTCTATGACCTTGAATCTTATCCTATTGGGGAAGTGGTGTCGGATAGATGTGAAATGGCAACCCTTTCCCAATCCCTTGGATAGTATGAGCTTGTTTCAATCAGTTTTATGGAAGAAAAATAATGAAACCGATGACAGATGAACAAGGGTATGTGCAGGATCATGATGGACCAAAAAGTGGCGATGTGAAAAAAGTTGTGTTTTGCATCAACCAAAAAATAAGAAAATCCTGAGTTGACTTTTTTTTGGCTTGGGTGATAGTACATTGCTCCAAAGCAATTCCCAAGGCAAGAATTACAAATCAGATATCCGATCCAAATCGAATATCTAATTTGGGTCGAGTATAAATAGGTAATATGCGGCCTTTTAAAATCATTTCAAGCATTTTAAATTGCTAAGAGCATAGTGAGAGTGACGTTTGGGCTATCAGATATCCAATTTGAGCTGATATCTGATTTGCAAGGTAAGATTTTGGTTTTTTTCTTTATTTTAATCAATTTTTCTATTAGTTTTGTATAATTTTAACTAGTTTTTTATGGATTTTTATTAAAAAGTTGGGTTTTTTATGCATTTTTATTAAAACTAGAGTTTTTAATGGATTTTTATTAAAAACTAGTTTTGTTTATGGATTTTTATTAAAAACTAGAGTTTGTTATGGATTTTTGTTAAAAAGTAGGGATTTTATGGACTTTTATTAAAAACTGGGGTTTTTTTACAATAATTTCATTTATATTGTGTAATTTCAATTAGATTAATTAGTTTTTAACTTTAATTAGGTATTATGGTTGAGAATGAAAATCCACAAATGCTAAACGCTCCACCACCTCCGCGCCCATCAATTGAAGACTTAATTGGTGAAAAATTAGAGCAATTGAGGGGCATTTGTGATGTTTATAAGATAATTCCTCGATTGTCCCAGATGAAAAACATATTGAAGGAAATAATTAAAATTTTTAAAACCCTCTCCACCCAACATAATGCCTTTCTTTCATGGTGAGAAACCATGAGGGAATATTACTCATGTGGATTGTCTTACGAAGATGTGAAAGATATCCAAATAACAAAAGCCCAAATAGCCTCTTTATTTGTTAACCCCCGCACTGGTTTTCTAGTTAATGTTAATAAACCAAAAATTTCTATAAAATGGTGCACGAATAAGTACATTGTAGATAACTTTTGGGATCGTTGGTGTATGTTTTTTGATAAAGCACCCAACAACAATAGTGATATACCTTTTTACTGTATTAAAAAATTATATGATGAGTTTGTGTTAGAGCATCATGTCAATTACTTTGACATTAAACCCTTCTAGGGCGTTGGTGGAGGTATGCCCCAAGATAGACCGGGGGCAATTAGAGTAGTCCAACACCTGTATGTTCCCCCTCCTCCACCTTCCTCCTCCACCTCCAGTAAATCATCCAAATATTATTGAGGATGTTGCCACACAAACTATTCAAGTTATTCACTCTTTGAGTGGTCTTTTGGTTTCCCATACTTCTATAGTAGCTCAACCACATTCTGGTGATGTTGGTGATGGATCAAGTGTTGTTGCATCATCCTCCTCAGGTCCACATATTTTTGTGCCACATACTTGCACTATGTGCCACCAAATATGCTTGGGTCCTCTTGTACAACCCGTTGAGCATCCCTTGGACACTTCTGATTATAACCTCCATGATGTGGACATTATAGAAGATTAGACGTAGGGGAGTGGAGTGCACCCTACAAAATCCTCTCCTACTAGAGAGGGGGACGTTGGAATAGTTACACAGGTAAGATTTAAGTTGTAAATTCACAACTTGCATTTGTTTTCAAATGAATATTAATAAGAGATAGTATCAAGTACTAATATTTATTTGCATGGTCTATTTAACAGTTGATGTTTGAGGAGGAGCTCACATAGGTGACTGATAGCACCCTTGGGGCCATTTTATTTGGCCTTGACATGTACACAGTATATATTTTCACACTCACTTGTTTACATTTTTTATTATATACTTTCTTGGCATTTGAATTTTCATTAATGAAATTATATATTAACTTATATGTTTATCTTATTTTCCTCTTGTAGGAAACACCTAGTGCAAGCAAGGTGCAGCGCTATCCAGACTATGGAGGTGTAATGTTAGATAAGGGAAAGGTAATTGAACTCAAATTTGATTGAATTAAGATTTTTACGATCTTGTATTGATTATACATACATCAACATAGATTGGTAGTTTCATATGTACTTGTCATTTTTATGTATAGGAAGTTGTGAGCTATACATCCTTGTTAACAAGTGTCACAACACCTAAAGGAGTAGGTATTGGAGCACCTCAAGGAGTGAGTGTTCAAACAACTCAAGGAGGAGGTGTCAAAACACTTAAAGGAGATAAAGAAAAAGAGATGCCTAAAGAGGTATGTGTTTATTTTATTTTGTGTTTGGTAAATATGTTCCTATTATCGACAATTGTATGCTAACTTGTATCAATTTTATGTTTTTGTTCACATTTATAGATTGGCATTTCAAAAGTTGGTTTGATTGGTTCTTTAAGAGGGGCATATTCTAGGACTCTTGACCCTTTGAAGAGACATATATTTCAGGTAATCAAGATTTCAATTTTAGAGTTCAATTATAATTCAGTGTATATTGATTTTGATGTTAATTATTTGATTTTAAATTATATAGTATAACTAATGTCAATTGTGGTTTGAATTTTTCTTGTGCAACTACCTTCAGAGCCAAATAGTGCTTCAAAGAGGCTCCATTTTAATGATCCACCAGTAGTTTAGGATGAGATAGACATTTTGGCATGTAAATTTTGAATAGATATCGAGATGGCATGCATATGCCACATTTTGTAAAAATTTGTTTGAGTTGGTGTTGATGCCTTTTTTGTATATGGACATACACTTGATTATTGGATAATTTGATATATAGAAGTTGACAATCAAAATTTAATTTTTTCCTCATGTGCATGATTAAACTCTTTGATAATTTAATCTTGAGCAATGGTTAAATATCAATGTACAATAGCATAAAAAATAATGGCTATATTATGCAGTTTATATTCATATCGCTGATTACATTGCATTGCACATCTTTCAAACTCAAAGCATTACTTCACATTGCATAACTAACAACTAGATGTTGATAGATGAAAAAATTTCAATTACAATATAGTTTTTACAAAGTCAACCTAAGCAGTATGCAATTACTTCACATTGCATAACTAATAACTAGGAGCAGTTGTCAATTACATTTTCTTGTCATGGAATTCTATGAGATCACATTTGTTTGTGGCATTTTTTCAAACAGTTCACTGCCTTGTCTATGCTACCACATTTTTCATACATGTCTACCAAAGCTTTTTATCAAACAATTCACTGGCTTGTTGCTATGGCTAAAAGCCTAAAACAAGTGCTTTCAAACAAGCTATGGATGCTTGGAAAAATTATATCAAAGCATAATAGTAAGCAATAGCATAGACAAGGAAATGAACTGTTTGAAAAAATGCCTCAAAGAAATGAGGTCTAATGGAGATGGAATTCCATGACAATCAAAAGCAATTTTGATTCTCATGGAATTCCATCACCATGAGATCTCATTTCTTTGAGGCATTTTTTCAAACAATTGACTGCCTTGTTGATTGTCATGGCATCCCATCACCATGAGACCTCATTTCATTGAGGCATTTTTTCAAACAGTTCACTACCTTGTCTATGCTACCACATTTTTCATACATGTTTATCAAAGCATTCTATCAAACATTTAATTTCCTTGCTGGTATGGCTAAAATCCTAAAACAAGTTATTTCGAACAAGCTATGGATGCTTGGAAAGAATATAAAAAAGCATAATAGTAAGCAATAACATAGACAAGGAAATGAATTGTTTAAAAAAAATGCCTCAAAGAAATGTGGTCTCATGGTGATGGAATTTCATGACAAGAAAATTTCTATAGATTGTCATGGCATTCCATCACCATGAGACCACATTTTTTTGAGGCATTTTTTTCAAACAGTTCACTGCCTTGTATATGCTACCACATTTTTCATGTCTACCAAAGCATTTTATCAAATAGTTCACTGCCTTGCTGCTATGGCTAAAAGCCTAAAATAGGTGCTTTCAAAAAAGTTATATGAATTTTTGGAAAATGGTGCAGGAGCACCTTGGAAATAGAGGACTAGTTGACGATTAGTTGATGCAACCAAGGATGGAAAACCACTCACTTTCACAATACAAGGGATTTCTAATCACCCTTGGAACACTTCACAAACCCTAAAACTTGTTGGGGAAGCACTCAACAAATGACAAAACCTCAAATTTTCCCATTTATCCTCTGGAACTCACCCTCTAAGACCCTATTCCACAAAGCCCTCAAATTGCTCAAATTTGGCAAGGGTTTATTGAAAAACCTACTTGCAAACTTCCCCAGACTTTACCACCAACTCCAACACCCTTGAATAACCTTACACAAGCTTAAAAGAACAAGAAAAGTGACTTCCCTCAAACAATTCCCACTTTTACCCTCTCTAACCTCACTTTTTCATGCAAAAACACCCCAAATGCCATCTAGGGCATCACCAAAAATCATAATGTTGACCTCCCCTACACAAGAAACAATGCAAACATGTTTATCTATCCTAACTAATCCTATCCACTGAGTTACAACATCATACAGTGGGTGGAAGGCCTAAAACTCCATTTTAAATGCACTCAAACCCTTGGAACAGGGCTCACAGACTGACCTCCAGTAAAATGCCTCTTAAATGCACAAAAATGAATGAAATTACTTCAAACCAAGTTTGTGAAGAAGTTAACTCTACTGCCCACCAGTTTCCATTACAAATAAAGCACAACCACGTTGTATGAAACCGTATAGTACCAAGAAACTTCAAGAATTCTTGAAAAACATAGAAATTTGCATGGAGATAACAAGATTTTATTGATTATCTTTCAAACTTGGTTTCTCCAACCTCAAACTCGAACATAATAGGCCTTTTTAAACATGAAAGTTTAAAATTATGTTAGTTTGAGTTGTTGTGACCTTTTCCATCCCTATCCTTGCATCATAAAATATCCATCAAATCATAACAATAAGCAATAGCATAGATAAGGCAGTGAACTATTCAAAAAGATGCCTCAAATAAATGTGGTCTCCAATGGCTGTCATGGCATTTCCATCACCATGAGACCACATTTCTTTGAGGCATTTTTTCAAATAGTTCATTGCCTTGTCTATGCTACTCACATACATTTTCTACCAAAGCATTTTATCAAACAATTGCCTTAATAATGGATAAAAAGTATAAAGTAGGTGCTTTCAAACAAGCTATGGATGCTTGGAAAATTTATCAAAAGCATAATAGTAACAATAACGAATAGAATAATGAGCTGTTTGAAAAAATGCCTCAAAGAAATGAGGTCTCATGGTGATGGAATGCCATGACAATCAAAAGCAATTTTGATTCTCATGGAATTCCATCACCATGAGACCTCATTTCTTTGAGGCATTTTTTTCAAAAACACATTTTTCATACATGTCTACCAAAGCGTTTTATCAAATAGTTCACTACCTTGCTGCTATGGATAAAATCCTAAAACAAGTGATTTCGAACAAGATATGGATGCTTGGAAAAAATTAATCAAAGCATAATAGTAAGCAACTAGCTATGGTCTCATGGCTTTTTTCACACGAAAAATCAGCATTGGAGTTTCATTAGAGGCTGAAAAACTACTTGTAAGGGCATAAATAAATATTGTTCTACAAATTGTACGACCAAACCAACTATTCCAACTCATCTAGATGGGTACGTTTAGGTTAGGTATGGTCTCATTTTGCACCCAAACAGGCCAAAGCAATTTGAGATATGTTCAACCGACGAAATCCCTTAAGAGTCCAAAGTGCAAAAGGGCAGCAATCTTTGATCGATTGTTACTCATAAATTGTGATGCCTACACACTTTTTTTTTGAGGCTACGAGATCATGTTGGGTCCCTCTACAATAAATTCTCTCATTTTTTGCTATCTTGGAGGCGTTTTCCCGTGGTGACGAGTTTTTTAGTTTAGAGAAAAGTTGTCAAATGCGAGCAATGTAAACTTGCAAAGTGGTGTAGCTTTCATTTTGCAACTTGTACGACCAAACGGACTATTCCAACATGTCTGTATGGGTACGTTTACACTAGGGATGGTCCTCTTTTTCACCCATATGCCAAATCACTCTAAGCTACATTGGACCAGCAATTTCCCTTAAGAGTCCAAAGTGCTAAAAGGCAGTAATCTTTGAAAGGCTATTTCTTAGAAACCGTGATGCTTACAAACAATCTTTCTGATGCTATGGGATCATGTTGGGAGGATCTACAATAACCTCTCATTTTTTGCTATTTTGGAGGCATTTTCCTGTGGTGATGAGTTTTTAGTTGAGGGGAAAGTTGTTAGATGCAAGCAGTGTAAAGTTGCAAAGTGGTGCAACTTTCATTCTACAACTCGTATGACCAAACAGACTGTTCCAACATGTCTGTATGGGTACATTTACACTAGGGATAATCCTCTTTTGCACCCAAATACGCTGAATCACTCTGAGCTACATTGGACCTGCGATTTCCCTTAAGAGTCCAAAGTGCTAAAAGACAACAATCTTTGAAGGGATATTTCTCGAAAACCATGATGCTTACAGACTCTCTGTTTGAGGCTATGGGATCATTTTGGGACCATCTACAATGACCTCTCTCATTTTTTTCTATCTCAAAGGCGTTTTCCCGTGGTGACGAGTTTTCAATTGAGGGAAAAGTTGTTAGATGCAAACAGTGTAAAGTTGCAAAGTGTTGCAACTTTCATTCTACAACTCATACGACTAAACAGACTATTCCAACACATCCGGATGGGTACGTTTATGCTAGGGATGGTCCTCTTTTGCACCCAAATACGTCGAATCACTCTGAGCTACATTGGATCGGTGATTTCCCTTAAGAGTCCAAAGTGCTAAAAGGCAACAATATTTGAAGGGATATTTATCGGATACCATGACACTTACAGACTCTCCATCTGAGGCAATGGGACCATGTTGGGACCATCTACAATAACCTCTCTCATTTTTTGCTATCTTGAAGGCGTTTCCCCATGGTGACAAGTTTTTAGTTGAGGGAAAAGTTGTCAAGTGCAAGTAGTGTGAAGTTGCAAAGTGGTGTAACTTTCATTCTACAACTCATACGACCAAATAGACTATTCCAACACATCCGTATGGGTATTTTTACGCTAGGTATGGTCCTCTTTTGCACCCAAATACGCTGAATCACTCTGAGCTACATTGGACCGATGATTTCCCTCAAGAGTCCAAAGTGCTAAAAGACAACAATCTTTGAAGGGTTATTTCTCGAAAACCATGACTCTTATAGACTCTTCATCTAAAGCTATGGGATTTTATTGGGACCATCTACAATAACTTCTCTCGGTTTTTTCTATCTCAGAGGCGTTTTCTTGTGGTGACGAGTTTTTAGTTGAGGGAAAAGTAGTCAGATGCAAGCAGTGTAAAGTTGCAAAGTGGTGCAACTTTCATTCTGCATCTCGTACGACCAAAAAAACTATTCCAACATGTTTGGATGGGTTCATTTATGTTAGGGATGGTCCTCTTTTGCACCCAAATATGTTGAATCACTTCGAGCTACATTGGATCAATGATTTCCCTTAAGAGTCCAAAATGCTAAAAGGCCATACCATCTATTGTACAGTTTGTAGGTCAATGGTATGGACATAGTAGATGTTATTAGGATTGTATAAGGTGACTATGTTGGTTTAAAGAGCTGGAAAGGTCTGTAGTTGAGTTGGTGAGTTGCCATGGAAAAAATGAGTGAAATTAGGTGAAAATTGGTGGTTACAACATGCTAATGTCAATGAAACGTGGGGGTAGCAAGATTTAAGGTTGGATCAAGCTTGTGCAGGTCCTAATAGATGTGTTTGATTAGTTTATAAGGTGTGGAAAGGTTGGAAACATTGATTTCCTTAAAAACCTCATAAAAGTTGCTAAAAATGAGGGTTTGTTGAAATAGAGGTTTAGAAAGCATATCTCACCAAAAAAATTGTGGTTTTGGTAGTTTGGTAGGTTGTTTAATGCTGCCCCATTGAAATTTCAGGTTTGGGAAGTGTTTAAATATTAGTTTCTTTATAAAATGGGCCTATTTTGGGATCTTGGACAGAAAAAGAGTGCTCCACCCATGTTTTAGTGAAGTTGCACCCAAGTTTGGGTTTGAGGATCAAATTGGAGTTTGAATCATCTTTAATTGTAATTGTGTTGTTTAAAGCCACCTAGCTCTTGCATTAGAAAACTCAATTACATTGAAAATGACCTTCACATGACCTTTTTACATTTTTTTTCCGCAAAAGTGGCAAGCCACTGTAATTTATTATATATAAATAGGAGATATTACAAAACCTGGTTCAAACAAGCATACCGACAGGAAATAACCAGGAAGAAAACCTTCAGTTGTAGCTCGATTAATTACAAAAAGCTCTTATAGAATTTTCCTAATAACAGTAACAAAGCATACACCTATATGACTATTTCAACCTATGAGTTTCCAAAATACATACCCCTTTACATTTTAAACATACCCTTTATACAATGCCAAAAATTTGACCCATATTTCAAAAAACATCACTGGATATAGATTATGCCCATACATAGTTATGACCTTTTTACACTATTTCACATTTGAAAATTCAAATTTTACAAAATTTTCCTATTGGAGGCATTTAGGGCACAATCTTCCACAAGAGTAGCATGTTGATGTTCTGGAGTGACAAGCACCTGTACAAACCATCAAGGTAGCAGTTAAACTACATACAATAGAAAATATGCTTAGAATAAAAGACACTTAGAATAAAAAATCTATATATAGTAATTTGTTGCATACCTCTCTGAAAGGATCAGAGCTAGCTATTGTTGTAGTAGGTCCATGATCAATCATGCCAAGAATATTGCAAAAGTTGTCAAATGAGAAATCTATATTGTCACAATAGAAAAGATGTGTAGACTAACAAATATATATTAATCTAAACAACCTGAATGATGATGAATTGGTAATGCAAATTATAAAAGATTCTTAGAATAACCAATCTATATTATTCTAAATGACCTAATTGATGATGAGATGGCAATGCAAACTATAAAAGACGCTTAGAATAACCAATCTATATTATTGTAATCTGTCGCATATCTCTTTGAAAGGATCAAAGCTGACTATTGTTGCAATAGGTCCATGATCAATCATGCCAATAATATTGCAAAAGTTTTCAAATGATAAATCTATATTGTCACAATAGAAAAGATGCTTAGAATAACAAATCTATATCAATCTAAACAACTTGAATGATGATGAATTGGTAATGCAAACTATAAAAGATGCTTAGAATAACCAATCTATATTATTCTAAATGACCTAATTGATGGTGATATGGTAATGCAAACTATAAAAGACACTTAGAATAACCAATTTATATTATTGTAATTTGTCACATACCTCTCCAAAAGGATCAGAGTTGGCTATTATTGCAATAGGTCCATGATCAATTATGCCAAAAATATCACAAAGTTGTCAAATGATAAATCTATATTGTCACAATAGAAAAGAGCTTAG
>VDFB02370506.1:0-21281 GCA_007258455.2 Sequoia sempervirens | reverse complement strand
TCAAACAGTTCAAAAAACAAAGTCCCAGATCAAAAGTTATGGCTTTCAAAATTTGGCCAATCTTTAGAAAATGTCCAATTTTTGAATTAGGACTCAATCTTTGGATTTCAAATTGTAATTTTTGGTGCCAAACCGCCAAAACTCATAATTTGAATGTTGTTTGGCTCCATAATGGAAAACGATCTATTTATGGGCAAGGGTTTTTTGATTTTTGATAGCTTTTTGCGGAAAAAGTTTGCATGCTACGAAAAGGGGAACTTTTGTAATTTTTGTAGTTTTCTGTAACTTGCATGTATTACAAAGCTTGAGGATTTGAGATCCTTTGCATGTAAGAATTCCATTTTTCTAAATAAAATATTATTCTCTATTTTGTGTGTGTTATTCTGTTTCTTGGGTTAGCACCCTCGTTAGGTAAGGAATTTTCCAATTTGATATAAATAACATGTATACTTTGTTTAAACATTGTTTTATATTATTTAAATAACTATTTTTTTCTCAATGGATACATGCAAGATAAATTTCTTGGTTTAAAGTTTCATGGATCATCGATTTCTAGCCTAGAGGGAAATGATCATTTATCATATGATACATCTAACAAAAATATCTACCAATATACCAGCTCAGAAGATGAGGAATTGATGAAAATAAGTCACAAAACAAGAGCCAGTTTAAAGATGCATAATTTTCTTAAAGACAAGGGGAAGGTGGGCTACATACCCTATGAGAATGAATGTGATGGAGATGATCACTTTCCCTTGAGTTTGAGATCAATTTACAAAGAGACATTTGATCATCGACTATATTGTGCTTGGCCTAGTGATCAACAACTACCTAGAGTGTACAAGGTGTTTCAATTTTGGGGATACAGCTACATGATACGACCCTCCAATATTCATGGAGCGAGTCTAGGCCTCTTTATTTTCCAAAATGTACTTGTGGGATCTAAACATAGAAACAATTTAGAAATAACCACTAGGAGATTAATACCATATGATGGTCCATCATATTATAGTGGTGAATGGAGAAGGCTAGTAGAATATAAGCCTAGCATGTCAGTATATGGTCTAAATTTGAATATGTATACACATCATCTCCAATTGGAAAGTGGAAAAGAAATTAATAGAGGTCATCTTATGTATATAGATGGACATATGCACACACAGAAATATTGTAGGATTTATAAATAGTAGTAAGGGAAGGGACCCTAATGTAAGACCAAATTTTCAATTTGCTGAGGTTATAAATGATAAAGATGGAGATATGGAAAGAGAGGTTGATAGATTGATAATGGTTGAGGCTATTAAGGACCTTACCATTGGGGATGAGTTATTGATTGATTAGCCCTTCTTAAAACACACTCCTACATGAAAAAATAGGGAAGAACAAGGTCTCCCTAAGGATGTTCTTAAGGGCAGAAAACCAAAGAATAATAAATGAGTGTGGACTAATGTTTTATAAACTATGTTTTCAAAATTGTGTTTTATTTAAATTATTGTATAAAAAAGGTAGTCTTTAAAATAATGTTCCATTATTCAATTGATGTATATATGTTCATACAATTTATATTTTTATTTTTTAAGCCATATTTGATTATATTTCTTTGAAATTGATACATTTATGATTTATCCAATTGTTGGAAAATATTAAATAATGCTTGCATTTTTTGATAGGTAGAAGATGTTGATGAAACACATACTAATAGCCATGATCCAATTGGTTATTAAGATTTGGATAGGATGATCCAAACCATCCTTTAAATAATACTAGGGCAAAAAGAGCAAGTTTGAAGAGATTACTACCACTTGAGAAATTTGAAGAGCTGATGAGATCTAGATACACTGATGACATGCCAACTAGCCTTAATATGATGATCATGATAGTGAAAATTTAGTGCATGAAGAAGGATTGAATAAAATTCTTACAAGTTTCTTTGGGGATGGAAACAATGATGGCAATAATGATCATATAGTTGACAATAATGATGATAGCAGGGGTAATTGCCACCAATGTAATGTTGATGATAACAACCTGAAAGACTCCATCAAGCAAGCAACGAAGACACCTGTGTTCAAATCAGGTGCAAGTAGAACCTCAAAAGTAGCATGCACATTAGTATTATTAAAAATCAAGTCACTATTTGGTTGGTCAAACAAAGGTTTCACTGCCCTACTGAAGTGAGTTGAAATCTATTTCTTACTTTGCATTGTCAATTGGTGTACGCAATTCGTAAACATTCATCAAATTCATTTATATTTCTTTAAGGGGATTTTAAAACCATATATTGTATATAAAAAGTCCTAGTATAGATTGACATATCAAACATGTTCATCATAAGTCAAAAATTCAATTGATTTAATCTCTAGCAATCTTACAAGGCGCTAAAAACTAAAATATCCCCTGAAGAGAATGTGTTTCCATCAACTTGCAGAGAGGTGTGTCTATTATTGGTTGAGTTGGGGATTGAATATAAGAAAATTCATTCATGTAAAAATGATTTCATTTTATATAGAGATGAATATCAAAACAAGGTAGAATGCCCTGTATGTAAAGAGAAGAGATGTCATACAGATGTACATGGTCCTATAGTTCCAAAGAAGGTTTTACGTCACATGCCAATTATACCTAGACTTCAACGAATGTTTCATTGCAAGTCACTTGCACAATTGATGGAATAGCATGAAAATAAAAAGAGTAAATATGGATTCATTTGAATTCCTTCCAACTCGAAAGCAATGAAACACATAGAGGAAAAATGGCCATGAAAATTCAAAGATGAACCCCATAGTATCAGGTTTGGTCTTGCAATTGATGGAGTGTTCCCATTCTCTTTCCTGAACTCAAATTATAGTGTTTGGAAAGTTGGATTGATAGTATACAATATTCCCCCATGGATGAGTGTTAGAAAGGAGCAGCTTATGTTGACTCTCATTGTTCGAGGAAAACATCAAGTTAAAAACATGGATGTTTATCTTGCACCTTTTATTGATGAGATGCAACTACTATGGAAATGCATAAGAATGTGTGACATATCACATCCTCCATCAAATAGGTCCTTCGTGTTGTATGGTGTGCTATGTTGTACTATTCATGATTTCCCAGGACTTGGTGTTTGTTTTGCTAAGATAAAATATTTACGTATTTACACACATAATTTATTTTAATCCCAACTTTCATACTTAGTTTTATACTATTTTTTTGATGTTATTAACATTACTTATTGAATTGCAAGGCTTCATAAAAAGGGGATATTTTCATTTCCAAGATTTGTACAAAATTTTTAAGGGTGGTATTCTAAAGATCTACATAAATTTATTTATGCAAACATCAGGGCCTTTCTACCACTAGATCATAAGTTTAGAAATCGCTTGAAGAATCAATTTGATGGAAAAGTTGAAAATAGAGGCCCTCCCATGATTATGGGTCCAAGTGATTGGCTTAAGAAGTATGAAGATGTTGAATTGAAAGATTGGGAGGATTTTTTTGATTGGGGTGATTCAATTGAAGAACCAAAACAAGTTGTAGTTAATATGCTAGAAGGAATGAAAAGGAAATCCATATTTTATGAGCTCCCTTACTAGAAGGATCTATTGATATCTCACCTATTAGATCCTATTCACATCTTCAAAAATTTCCCAGATTCTATATTTCGACATATATCAGGCAAAGAGAAGGACACCTTTCCTTTGAGGAGAGATATTACTCTTTCACGTACCAAATTTGATAGAAAACATTTGTGGCCAAATAGGTAAAATGAAACATATACAGAAGCTCCATGGATTTTGAAAAAAAAAGAGCTAGAGCAACTAAAAAATGTCATTTGTTCAATAAGGAAACCTACTAGCTATGTGTCATCATTGGCTAAAGCTTTTACAGTTCATGGACATATCAACAGATTTAAAACACATGATTTCCATAATTTTATGAAGGTATTAAATATCATCATTTAACATTTACTGGTAACATTGATTAAGTACTAAATATATTTTGATATTTTGTTGTGTGAGAAAAAATTACTAATGACCTTTTCATAAATGTGTTTGATAGCGTATCATGTCATTGGCAATTAGGGGGGAATACTATCTTACAGTTGACTTAAGGAATGCCATAGGTCGACTGTTAGCATTTAAAAGATATGTGGTTATATGAAATGTTCATGTGTGAGAGACATAGAGATATTCTATTGCATTTTAATTTTTGACTAAAGGTTCATACTAATTTACTATTCTTATATTAGGTGGGTAACCTCAAAGGAGATCCAAAAATATGAAGTGGAAAAGCGGAAGAAGGAAATTATAGAAATTGTATGTGTATTTGAGAAGGAGCTCCCTACAAGTTTCATGTATGTACAATTCCATTTACTCATACACCTAGTCAATGAAATTGAATTGGCGAGTGTCGTATCAATGAGGTGGATGTTTTTCTTTGAGAGGTATATGAAAACTCTAAAAAGATATGTTCGACAAAAGGCACATCTAGAGGGTTGCATGGTTGAAGGGTATGTATTGAATGAAGCATTTTTCTTCCTATATGAATTCCTTGGTAAGGATTTTGAAGATGATCCACACATATGGGATGAAGAATGAGCATTAGATATTATATATGGAGAAAAAACCATAATCTAATGGTGTTCAAGTAGAAATTAGTAAGTAAATTCATGATCAGTGTGGTTGCTTTTCTTGCAATCATTAATTTACTATATAATTTATTTATCAAATTAACATCATGATATTTGGAGTTTGAAATAAACATGTTGACATGTAATAGGTGTAGATGAAAGTGTGATACTCGACAAGTTCATTCTGTACCACATGGACTTGATTAACAAATGGATTGATCTATATGATAAAAAGAGATAAGTGTTAGAAGCAAGGAGACAGTTTAGGAGATCAAACCCAAAGAATACTCCACTTCCCACTTATATGCTTGGGTAATGGGGAAAAGATTACACACCAGAATGGGTTACTGAACAAATTCAAAATCAAATAGAAGATACAGGTATAGATTCAAACATAATAGAAGATGAAATCAACATGTCTAGAGGATGTGAAAGAAAGGTACAGTTGGAATTTTACAAAATTTCATTTCCTTACAGTTTTGACACTATTAAATATTTTAATATTCGTCATTATATTTTTTTTCACTTAAATAAATGGTCTTTCACATGTGAGGAAATATCCAACAATTTGGGCATATGGTCGACATTATCGTGTAGAAAGTGTAGATGTAAAGAGATGATCCTTCGATTGTCGCATCATGGTTGAGTTCAAGTAATCCAGTCGATCAAGCTCAAAAGATAAGATTATAATTGAAAGGAATCTACAATATGTTGGGAAAATAAAATAAATTATTAAGTTGGATTACCACTCTTTTAAATGTTTCATTTTTAAGTGTAGATGGTATAAAGCATTTGAGAGGACATGAAGACATGATACCCATAGTGGATTGTTTTCTATAGATTCCCCATGCTTCCTACCGAAGGATAAGGAGCCTTATGTTCTACCAATTCATTGTGAGCAGGTATTTCTTTAAATCAAACAAGAAGTGGTAGTGATCATTAATCTAATAATTCATAGTATTTTGTGAATATATGCATATGTTTATTAATCAATAAAATTGTTATAACATATGTCTAATATATGTATGTCGTTCATGTGCAGGTATTTTTCTATGAAGATATTTTGGACCCGAAATGGATGTTTTTACTACATTATGATCCAAAATTAAGGCATGTATTTGAAGAAACATTAGTGGATACTGAGCAAAACAACGATGGTGAACAAAATGAGAGAGAGGGATTAGAGAACATCGAAGAACTTAACATCCATGATGATGTTGAAGATGGTTATGTTCAAGTAGAAGAATAAAACAATCCAAAGTTAGATGATGTTATGGAAGACAACAATATGGATGGTATATAAAATGATGACCCAAATACATTTGGGAACAATATAGATGGTCTACAGTCAAATTTCAATGATGATGAAGATGATGCAAGTCAAGATGAGGATGATGATAATATGATATACTTGAAAGAACATATGAATATTGACAATGATACACTGGATGACATTGTAACAGAAAATAATGTTAATGACCAAGACTTCTAAATTTTCATAGTTATTTGCAATCCATGTTTGAAAAAGGATGATTCGTATGGCCTAAACTTTGAAATGCTTCAGTAATATTAATTCAAGTGTTAAACTATAGAACCACCACTCTCCATTTTGATGGTGTATAACTTTTTTATTAGAAATATTTTATTAACTATAGATTTAGTTTGATATGTAACTCCCAATTTCTTTAAAATAAGTGCTATAATGGTCTCTTCATGTACATTCAACAATATTGGACTAGCATACCTATATTTAGAAAAATCTATGTAAAATAAGCAAAGAGATATCCTTCCCAAGACCCTATTGTTTTTATATGGTGGAAATTTAATTTAATTTAACTTTAAACTTTATAAAAAAAATTTAAAAAAATCAAAATGAATATTGTATTGGCAGGGCTTACATTTTTTTCGGTGTGCCTATTTTAAATTTCATGATCAAACTTCATAATGATTTTTTCCTATTTTACATGTTGCATATTTTACATGTAGCAGACAATAATGTTAATGACCAAGACTTCTAAATTTTAGAATTATTTGCAATCCATATTTAAAAAGGGATGATTCTTATGGCCTAAACTTCAAAATACTTCAGTAATATTAATTCAAGTGTTAAACTATAGAACCTCCACTCTTCATTTTGATGGTATATAACTTGTTTATTAGAAATATTTTATTAACTATAGATTTAGCTTGATATGTATCTCCCAATTTCTTTAAAATAAGTGCTATAATGGTCTCTTCATGTACATTCAACAATATTGAATTAGCCAAATAGAGTCTAATGAGACTTATCTTTTTTTTCCATTTTTTCTGCCTTATTATGACATTCCAATAGGTTTTCATCTAGCTACTATAAAATTAATTCTCAAGCATCATATAAATATAAGTAGTGATTACAAAACCATGATCTAAAATCACCAAAAAAAGTGGTACCCAAAAACCTAGTTAGAAAATAAACACCCAAATCCCAAGATGTAAATAACATTGTAAATACTACTTATCAGTATCTTAGCACCTTATTTTCATGAGTTAATAATCTCGTCCAAGCATTTACATTAATTCATTGAATGAATAAGTAGGAATGAAATCAAACATCCATTGATGAACAATAGAGACAAGTAAAAGAAATCCTGGATTACTTTCATTCATAACTCATAAAATGAGCACAAGGAGTGACAATAGCCATGAAATTGGTATTTGTCTATATATATTGCTATAAAGTTATCCAAATTACATACATAACAATGAGCTCTAAAACTTAAGACCAAAAACTCTAAAACATGCTTAGTCAAAACAATAAACCCCTACTTTCTGGCCCTAAATTCCTTCTTATAGAAATGAAGGAGAAAAACAAGCCTCAACCCAGAAAGTACACATGTCAAAACCCTATTGGAACGCTACATCAAATATTCTCTCATTCAATTACAATGCATTCCCAAGAGGTGGGAGGCATGTGAGAAAATGAAAGTAATCTTCATTCAATGTTAGAGATTTGGTCCAATTTTCAAAATGGGTACAACCGAATAGTTACCTCAAAACTTGTTCCCATGCACACAAAATGAAAAGAAGAAAAAGCATGAAGAAAATAGAAAAGGAAAAGACAAGAGGAAAAACCACGTCTGCATCCTTGTCATCAATTCAATTTTGAATAAGATGCACTATATTTCTCCATACTTTATCAAAATCCTAATATGTACTAAATACATGCTATGTAGTACATTCCCATCTATTTGTTATCCATCATGGTTGCGGACTTCAAAATTTCAAATCATTGGCCCACCACTCTTAATGCTAGACCTCCCACTCCTTCCAAGTACCTTCCTTTCCATGCTAGGAATTCTTATTCAATAGGTCCATCAAATTTCATTACTTCATCAGCCCTCTGTCTATAAGGTGCATACTTGGTGACAATCTGATTAGCTTCTTTATCAAATTCCAGTAAGACAATCTCAACATGAACTAACATATCCATATTTACCTTTAATGTCTCCATATCAAACTTCTAACAAATTTCCATAGCTTGATCTGAAATAACCTTATTTGCTTTATTTTCCACTCTTGTAGAGTGTTAATGCTACCATCATCCCTTAAAATGGATGGAAGAAGGTCATGATGAGATTCATGGAAAGATTTTACCAAATCCTTTATCTTGTTCTCCAATGGCTCAATATTTCCTCTATATCCCTAATCTTATTTACAAGAATCATAGTAGGCTTAAATTTTTTACGTGGGTTGGGGTCCTGCTTAACCCCAATTCTTATCACTATCAATTCCTACTTCCTAGGGATCCAAACTTCCATGAGTGGAATAGCTCTTTCTTTGTCAATGTCAAACATTCTGATAGCATCAAACATGGATGAATAACTGTAGTGAATACTATTTAATTTTCTATTCACTCCTTTGTTCAGATGTTCTAGCACTGTTGTGACAATCCTCATATTTCTTTTAAAAGCATCTTCATCATGACTGATACATTTTTCTTGTTATTCATTTAATTGACTAATCAATTCTTCCCTATTGATATCCCCTTCCACTTGTGGCCCTTCTGAAGTACTGGGTTCTACTATTGAAATGGGCACACTTCCCACATTATATGGTGCAATTGCCCATGAAGAATTTACATCAGCAATAAACTCTGGGGATACATCCTCTTGTGCAATGGTGGGAGAGTCATCATCATTTTGCTTGAGCTTTTTGGGTTGTAACCTTTGGAACACATCCTCCAATAATGCTACATTTGTCTATAATTGCATATTATCTCTCTCAAGATCTCCATACTTAACCAACAAGTTATTCAGTTATGTTTTGAGTTTATCTTTTTCAGCAGTCACAGACTCCATAGTGGCCCTTATGAACTATGCAACATGAAATGACTTATTTGCAACTTCTAAGGATGATGTTTTTGACACTCTTTTTATTATTAGGCCTTCACTGTAGTTAGGTGCAGGCTCAACAATGTCCAGCTTTCTTGTGCTTGGGGCTAAAGACCATATAGCCAAGGCTTCCCATTCCTCACTAAAATAAAACCCCTATAGTGCAAGTGTAGCTTCTTCCTCTATATCATAGACAGGTTTGTCACATTTCATGATTGTGTCAAAAGCTATGGTTGAAGCTAGATCCCATTTTGGTAGCAACAAGATGTAGCTATTTTTCACCAATTCCTGGCCCTCCTTTGCAGTCATGTTTTGGAGCTTGGATCTCATTTCATTTAACACCTTTTTCTAAATGATAGCGTCAGGAAGTTCTGGATGAAGGCTCCTTTCTATAGCCAGAATTTTTACATACTCATATCTTTTATCCCCGTATGCAAATTCGATAAAATCTTGAGTCTTTACAAATGAATCATCATCCAAGAATTTGGCACATGCCTCAACCTACATATCATCACTTCCATTGAGCCCTCTAAGATCAACATTCCTCATTTTTTTGCCCAATTGATTTGTTTCCCTTACTACAGAGGCAGTGGGCACTCCTTCCTGCATTTCTTGTTCTAACACCCAAATGTAATCATTGGAACCTTCATCATCATAGTCCACTAAATTATTGGCCTCAATCTTTTGTCTTTTCAATGGTGGCTCTTCAAGTGGTGATGGGGAATCAATGTTCATAATTTTAGGTTCTACCAGCCTTGGTGGAGATGGAGGTGGTATTTTTGGCATAGGAGAAGGAGGCTTGCGCTCCTCTTGCTGAGTGGGAACGTAGGCTTCATCAAATTTATTTTCCTTGCTCTTTCTCCTTATAAATAACTTTATTTTTGGTTCCTCAAGGGCTTGTGATGTAGGCTCTTCTCCTATAGCAGGGATTTCTCCTCAACTCTATTCTTTTTCAATTGGAGCCTTCCCTTTATCTTTAATAATTACCCCTTTAGTTACAAGGTGGCCTACTATTGAATTAAATTTCCTTGTTACATGCTCCACCTTTTGTAATATATCCTCAGCCTCTGGGAGGACCTTGAAATCAAGTTCTTCCTACTTTATTTTCCTTTGTATCTTATTGAATGCAATCCACCTTGCTAACATATTTTCCTATTCCTTAGTGTCTAATATATTTCTTATTACATCCTATTGATACTAGAAAATGTGGACATATTTGTAGCTCTTGTTTCTCTCATTCAAACAATCCATAAAACCTTTAGGATCATATCTGAACCTCTCAACTGTCCTCTGCATGCGGTATGTTTTGATTATTTCAAGGATGTTATTCCAACCTCCTTTGGTCATTACAAAATCAGAGAAATAAGTGTATGAAGGAAAGGAAGTTCCTTTTCCCTGATTCAACAAATGCTAATTTTAAACATTTCCTAGTTGTCACATAACCTCAAGGAAACCAATTCTTTCTGGCACAAACCTCAACAACAAGTAAGGTGCTACTTTGGAACCATATACTCTTAAGATAGTGCAATCAAGGAGTGAGATAACATCTCCCCATTTATGATCAACTCTTATCTCAAGCCTTCTCTCCTTGGGTCTTAAGAAATCATGTAGAGAAATAGGAATTCTAGGTAACTTCATAATCAAAGCTCTCTTTAGTTTAGAAGAAAATAAAATTATGGAATGTGACATAATCATATGTCCTATCATCTTTGTCCAAGACTATGGTCCAACATTGGATGGGCAGATCCAAGTCACCCATTTTTCTTTCCAAGTCAATATTGTGTCCAAATTAAATTGCACCCTTGTACAAAAACATATGCATTAGCAATGAGTACCAGTTGAACCTTACCCCAAATTGACCTTTCTTTAATCTCACTAGTCCCTCATGCATTCTTTCAAAAATAAATCCTGCATAATCATACACTGCACAATATTGGGGATGTTGGATATGGGCAGCCATATACATCCACGCCATTGGCATTCTAGAGACAGGATCATAACCAATTATCTAGAAAATGGAATAGAAGGTTCTTTTGAAATAGGGAACAAAATAGTTAACAAGGAAAGGTTCCTTATCATGTGATACTATTACAATCTTCTGACCTACAATTTCTAGTAGAAATATTGGCAAGATGTGGACTTTGAATGAAATCTTGGTTTTATCATACTCTTTCCTAAGAGCATCTTCATTTATCTCATGCATTTCATCACTCCATTCAATAAGCTTGAAAACAAGAACCAATTCTTCTTTAGTGATCTTAACCATTTCTTTCCCAACATATGTTATGATAGTCCTCATGACTGGGTCATAATTAAAAGCTATTTCCCTAAGAAATTCAACATCCATATAGACATTTGACACAATTAACTTTCCCAGGTCATAGCTCCAAGGGTTTCCTATTGGGGTACCCATATTTTTGTTCCTAAACTAACTATAAAATAGTTCCCACCCAGTATAAGGAAATTTAGCATCCCTGATAGAACATCTTCTATCGAACAGACCCTCCATTATTTGAGGACCTCTGGGAATCAATTGAACTTTAGGTTTTCCACTAGTTGAGGGTGGTAACTGATCCATAATTTCTTTATTTAGGGGTCTTTTTGGAGTGGAAGCTTCCCCTTTAGACAAAGATTCTTTTACTTTAGGAGCCATAATGCAGGATGTACTACAAGGCAAGTTTTTTTAGTTTAACTAAACAAGGCCTATGACTTTTTTGAGGGTTTGGCATAAATTATACAAATGTACAATTAACAAAGTATTTTTTATGAACATCAAACCTTAAAAATCTGAACCAAGAAAATCCTAACAGACTTAAGTTTGAGAAATCACAACTTATCAATAATGCTAGAAGGAAAGCAACAATTGACTTACTGGTTTTCTCGCAAGTTGACAAACCTAGTTCCAACGTCAGAAAATGTTGAGAAACCACAACATGAGCTCCTTGAGTTTATTGAGTATACTTTTAATATTGAATTATTCCTTTGAGATAAACATTAATAATTATGCAATTCCTTACTTCAGTAGCTCAATGTCCTTTCAATTATTAAGGCTCACTCGCACAAACTAGAATGGCTTGCTTTCCTTCAACTAAGTTTTGAATACCCGTCGTTGATCTATTTGGAGAGTTAATTGATTCACAATCTAGATTTGACCATCTTATTATGAAAGATATGACTATGCACAACCGAAACACTTATCAAATTACTGCAAGCCACATGGAAATACTTGCTTGTAGTACGCGAGCTCCACCATCTCTTTGTCTTTATAGCCATGATCCATGTGTCATTTTCCCCTTGCCCCCGTGAGCCATAACTCATGTGCAACTTTCATCAACAAGGAGACGGGGAGAGGCTCAGATTACATCTCTTAGCCTCGTAATACACACTCCTTAGCTACCAACAATTTTATCCTTCATACAACATCTATGGATCAAATTAAAAGATCTTTTAATCATGTGCAATATATGCATATTAGTAATGCACATTTTACTTCCTATTCCCCATGTTGAAATTTCAATTAAAAATTTTCCAACATATTTATGCTTCCATGTTCTCAAGATTACTCCACGTGGCAGATGCTTGCTTCCTCGTTGGGAATCTGGTAAGTAGGATGGGACCCACACAGGATGGCGGAGAGTGGTCAAGATTACTTCACATCACCTATTATCGACCATTGGTTTAGTTGAAACCCAACAATACTAATCCTCAGGCCCATCATCAGCAAAGACAAGTGGCAATCACCTCCTAGCCCATGTGATTATTTTAATAATCAAGAAAAGCAAACAGGCATGCGGGGAACAATCCAAATGTGGCCACCTCACTTATCTCCCACTGTTGATATTCTTCAACGACCAGTTGCACGATTTATCAATGATGCCTAGCCCATTAATCATCATGGACACATGGCCTTCACCTATGAGCCCGAATGAATAAAAGAATGAGAGACAAAATGGAACAGGCATGCGAGCTATGGTCCATATTTTTTGCATTTATTCAAACGACATTCAGGGGTTCTTATATCTACACATGTCAAAAAAATCTAATCCTAGAAGGGACACGACTAGGTCGATGAAGCCACACCCACGACATAAAATACTTAAGATTTTTTAGTGGGAAATATTAAGCCCGACTTAGGAAAATTTCAAAAATAATGATCCAACAGGATCAATTAGTAAAATAGGACTAGATGTTCGGTCACTCAATGGGTTTCAATGTCAAGAGTCATGACTTAAAGTATTTATGACCAACACAAGGAGTCAACCAAAAATTAAAACCTATGCGAGGATATGGACTCAAAGGTTTTTTCAAATAAGACTTAGGTAAACCTAAAACCCCTTATATAGTAGCAGGAGACAAAACCCATAGTTCATTAAACTCATCAAGATTTTGGAAATGGAACACAAAAAATTTTAGGGGTTCCATCAAAATGTATTGGAAAGCTTGAATATATGTATTCCCAAGGATGGCCAGAACTACAATCACTCAAAATTTACACACTAACAATTTTTTTATGCAATTTAATCTAGTCCATAGAAAAATTCCAATAAATTTATTATCAAGTTAATATATGGACATAGAAAAATAATGTCAATTTTTTTAATTTTTTAATAGCTAAAGAAAATGGGTAGTGGATAATTTAATCATCTACTTACCTATTTACACAAAAGGAAAATGGGTAGATGCCAATTCCAAAATCTATGATCTTTTCATGAAAAATGCAAATGGGTGGATATTAATTCTATCATATATGTGTTTGTCTATGAAAATACAACTCAGCTTGATATGATTCAAGATAAACTTTGCTATAGACTACAAACATAAAATCAATGTTGTAGTAAAATAATTTGAACCAATATGACTCATAGAAAATGAGATGGTTTCATAAATTAAGGATGAAAGGAGGTTATTCACCAAGGAGACAATCTCACATAACTGTGGTATTTTTTTAAAAAATTAACAAACATTACAATCTATGTAAAATATCATTGTTAGGCACATCACAACATCAACTTAGAAACCAATCAACTCTTTCACATAGTAACATCAAATGTGCTTTGACAAATCAGATAGATTTAAATAACTATAATTGACCAATTTGGAGACAACAAAGTAATAAATGAGTATTAAAATCAACATAATAATTGAACATTGAAAATGAATTACGATTTATGAATAGTCTGCTCCATTGTATTACTTCAAAATATAAGCATTATGACAAAAGTCTTTGAAATATGGTATGGATGGGTGAATTATGCAATCTATTTTCTTACTAATTCCTACTCTAATGTAATGGAATGTAATGGAATGTGATGATGATGATATGATATCTCAAAATTAGGCCTCGGTTTCCCTATTTATATGGGAAGTAACAAGCTTCAGGCCTGTTATAAAAAGTTACATTGTTTCATAACTAAAACATAAATAGAATAAACACAAAAAATATTAAGAGTTTGCTATTGGATGCATTGTAGTCCATTAATCTCTAGCAAGTGCTCGTGGTCATCTAAGATTTTTTCAAGGCTCGTGTACCATGATTGTGTATCCAAAACTATCAAAATCTATCCCCTGTCACTCCTCTCTTGGCCTGTGAAATGAAAAAGTTGACCTTTGACAAATGCTCCACGTACCCACTTTTAGCATGAGTGTCTAAACTATATATGATGTCTTTCATAGCAAACTCCAATTTGAAGATTCTCCCAAGTTGTTGGTGCATCCTCTGAAGCACTTCCTCTTCATCTTTAATCACATCAAGAATAGGTGGTAGATAGTTGGAAATTTCATCCTTCCATGCAACCTGATCTTTCAATTCTATTTCTTCAAAGAAATTGGGTAAGGCCATACTCAGTGGCTGACTGAAATCACTCAACTGTTGTGTTTGGGTATTAAGGAAGTCCCTATGAGCTTTCATGAGTTCCTAGTATTCTTGCAGCATAATAGAGTTATCTTCTTTCTTTGAAATGATCTAAGACTCTACCTCCTTCATCCTATCACTCAATCTTTTTCAATAATAGAGTTATCTTCTTTCTGGTGTTTTCCAATAATGTTGCATATATTTTGTCATGAATTTTCCAAACTTTTTCAGCATGTTTGTGCATGTCTTGGAATCTCATGCAAACTATTTTTGATGCCATCACAAAGGTAGTGATTTTGAGTTTTCCCTAGGACCCTAAATCTACATTGGCTCAAAAACAAAAACCCTTAGTATTGTTAGTAAACCAAAGCAAATAAAAGATCCCCTATAAGATTCATCTAATCACAAGAATAAAGCCAAAGAAACAAGTAAAAACATAGAAAGGCATCATTCTAATAATCAAACTAGCATCTTATAGTGGATTGGTGCTTCTATGGAAAGAAGCCTTTTCCCAATCCTTGATTAAGCTCCATGATATGATATTTTGATGATCAAGATGATGGATAGGAAAAATCAGTTCTTCAATGAAGAGTGACCTTGCATAAGCTTTTTGGATGAAATTGTGGAGATGATGGAGGATTTGCTTAAGGATGAAACCTCTATTTGTAGATTTTCAAATGTTGAGTGTTGAAGAGGGACCAATGTGGGACTAAGAAACAGGCCAATGAAAAGAGGCCACTTGTCATCATGTGAGTGGTTGATGCATGTGCAAGATTTGGGAAATGTGCCCAAGAGGGGGGAAATTTGAATTCAAATTTTGCAATAAATTTAGAGAGGGGGACAAGAAAAAGAGCAATAAATGCAATGTTGGAGGGACAAATCAACTTGTCATTATTTTCAAACTTAAGGGCCATGTTGAGTGAAAATGAGGCTTTTAATAAATCAATAAATTGATTTATTTGTGCAAGTGGCATAATCTAGAGGATGTAAGAGGTTAGGATTAGTATTTGATCATTGTTAGGTTAGCTTAATGACGATTAGGATGTTTGACCAATTTGACTTGATTTAGGGATTTAAAACAAATCAAAGGGAGATGAATGATGATTTGAGATTTAATTAAATAAACGATTGATTTATTTAATCAAAGAGGGAATGATAGGCTTAAATTAAATAAAGTTAATTTATTCAATTTAAGTGAATGACCTTAGGAGATTGAATTAAATGAACCTGATTTAACCTGATGAATGGACGAGCTCCAAATTTGATCAAATGCATGCCAATTTTGTGTGTCTACACCCTTTAACTCTTCTTGTCTTCTACATTTTATCATTCCTTCTTTTCCAATATGTTGTTTCTGACATTGGCCCAAGCACTTTCCTTTCATGTTCAACCAAAGGATAATAGAGCCTTGCAGAAGAAGAAGGTAGTCTATCCCTGTAGTTGATCAACTCTTGTTTCAACCTTTCATTTTCTTCTATCAACCCCTGCTTATCCCTTACCATTTGTTAAATATGAGCCTTTGTGAGTTTGGCCACATTCACATTCAAATCAGCAATTTCCATGGGATCTGTTTCTCCTACTCTCTGCACCAAAAGATATCTAAAAATTTGATCATGATCAACTAGGGAAGGATTTTTCCCTGGTGGATAGAGTGCCCATATCTGCAAGGTAGTATTGTCGGGATTAAATCCTAATCCAATGTAGATCTTGTCACCAACTTCATCTGTTAAGTGCAAGGTTTTATTTTTTATTTTCAGAAAACTATCAAATACAATGGTCGAGCCAATATCCCATCCTGGAAGGAGCATAACCCCATCCTCTTTCAACAATGCCCTTCCTTTGTCAATAGTCATAAGTTTTATTTCTCTATCAATTTCATGTTGAATTTTTTTTAAACCATATGCTTCTTTCTCAGGGTAAATGTCCCTCAACCTTTCCCTTACCACCTTTCCTTTATATTCATATATGAAAGCTTTAAATTCAGGATTCTGGACAAAGGCATCATCTATAATGAAATCTTGACTGGCTTGATGTGTCACATCATCAGATAGTTCATCAGAGGCTTCAAAGTTTACTTCACTCCTTTCAAGTGGCATTTCATATGGTGGAATGACAGGAGTATTGATCTGTGCGACTTCATCCTCCTCTTCAACATCATCTTCTACCATGATTGGTGTATTAACTAAAAATCTTACCTCTGGAGTAGGTTGAGGTGACAAATGGTTTAACGGTGCTACATTTTCTACTTGCCTCGAAGAGCCAACATTTCTTCTTTTCTCAAATGCCACTAGAGGTACATCCTTTATTATCTCTCCTTCGTGAAGAAGCAACTGTTCAACTCTCTCCATGGGGTCCTAAATTTCATAAAAAATCTTCTACATAAGATGGGTTAGTTTTTAATCTCCAAGCCTCAACCATAACAATCCTATTGTATGTATTTGCTCTCATGATCATCTGACTATCCTCACAATTCCTGATAGCATCATCAACATCAAACTTATGCTCATATCTTTTCATTTTATAAGAAATTTTGGCATCACTTATAAGGTGCTCAGGGTCAAAATTATTCCTCTTATTTCCAACCGGCAAGCCATAATAACTTAAGTTGCTTCCAACCAAGTCAAACCCGGATTCAACAATAATGGTGAAATCACCAAAGCACAAAGTAGAAGACATGTGTCTACCTTCCAAAAATTTTCAAATGCATAAAGCCTGAATAAGACAATTTCCTTATAATCTCAAGATAAGCAACTCTATCTGGCACAGTCTTAGGCAGCAAATATGGTTCTACCTCAAATCCATACACCCTCATGACAGTACAATCTAAAAAAGCATACCAATCTCCCCAATTGTGGTTTATCTTTCCATCATGGCCTTTCTCCTTTGGTCGGAGAAACCTTTGTACTTCGGGAGATACATTATAATCACATTTACAACCAAGCAATTCATACAAGGGTCTGAAAAAATGTTCCTCAAAGTAAAAGTAGTGGGATCTCCCACATATTCTAGTGTAGATTAATGTCCACATTTGCATTGGTCTTGAATTACCATCACTATCTAGATATTTTACTCTTAATTCTTCTCCCTAGAGTCCCATCACCCGACCCTTGTACAATATCATATGTATAAGAAGGGAATAGTGCTTGAAATTGATAGCTTCACTATTATTCTTAATAGCATTAAGAACACTATTAATGGCCTCTGATAGATACTCTACATAATCATAGGGCCTAGCATCTTGACTCTAAATGTACGCAGCTAGAACCATGGGAGCTATACTCATGTTGGCAAGGGCCTCAATTCCCAACACTTGGCCAGCTGAATAGTATGTGCACTGATAATATTCTTCAAACAATTCTACATAAAATGGGAGCTTTTCATTGCTAGCAAACCTTATAGGTTGATTTCCTAGACCCTTGGGGTCTATGCAGAGGCAGCTTCCACCTCTTGTAACCCGTATCCATAGAGTGATACTCCTCCAGCAAGTCTCTCAGTCGTAATTTATTTTCCAAAGAAGTGTCCAATTGGAAAACCATACAAATATAATCCCTCGTTATGACAATAAATTGTGACCCATCAGGAAAATGAATTGCCCTTGTTTTGGGATTATAATTCTTTTCCAATGCTCTAATTAAATCTACATTCACAAAAGCATTTGGCATTACTAGCTTCCGTAAATTCAAATTCCATGGGTTTGAGACTAGGCTGTATCTATATTTCTTCTTATAATGATATATGAACAAATCGTAGCCTCTATGTGGAGTCCATACATCTCCCAAATTCTTATGCTTGTCTACTAGGGTCTCACATGATGGGTTTAACTGAGCAATTCTTCATGCTTTAGGCCCAGACCCAGAACACTGATCTATTAAGTCTTGACTAAGAGGTCTAGTTTCAGTTTTTTTCCCTTTTACTCTTGCCTTTTTTGTCGTTTTATCCATTCTAACCCTAACAATGTTGTACTTCAAGCTATATTCAAAAATTTATGTTCAACTGAGCCAAGGTGTACTTACTTGAGTGAATGTCAAAATTTCTGAGTTGCTTGCTTTCATCCAACTTTGTCCTCCAGATGCTTAGCCACAATGTGCAGTGAATTTTTGTTTCTCAGAGGCTACTTTTATCAAATTTTAGCATGCTTAAACTAGATTTGGTTCATAAATGATGCTTCCACCACCTTCTTATAAAACTTGTGTATTAATGGCAATTGTCTCTTTGATGAATTAATCTATCAAATCAATCTAGTGACAATTATTTCATTTTTTTCGATGAGACTTTGATCACAACGTCTATATCTCTCTTCAATATCCTTGGCCATCTTTTGAAAAATGTCTAAGAGACATTTAGGCATCTCTCATCGATATCACAATGTCTCTTTGATATTTACTTCTTAGTTTTCTTAGTGATGAGTTTCTTTTTTGTCGATGAGACTGGTGATTTCTCTTACTGACAAGCTTATGTATCCTTGACATGTCTTTATTTTTTCCTCAGCAGTAATAGTTGCTAATGATGTCTATGTGACTTTGTTATGTCAGGGAGACACGAGGTCACCTCTCTCCAACATCCCTTAGTCTCATTGATATTTTGTGCTAGAATGTCATGGAGACTTTTTGTAATGTCTTCTTGATATCTTTGTGTCTCCTCGACACATCATTTTTAAGATGTCGATGAGACCTCATCCAATGTCTATTCGATATTTTTGTGTCTTGTTGATACTTTGCTCCTTGAGTGTTGAAGAGACTTCTTTGATTCTCTCCTCGACATGCCAATGTCTCTTCGACATTGTTGTTTCATCAGTGCTTGTTCCGCCAGTGATTTACTATTCATTTTATGATAATCTCTCAATTTCTGAGAGATGTTTTTTTGTTTCCTGAATGTTGAAACTCCTATGATTTTTCGGTGAGACATGTTGCATTCTCTCCTTGACATGCCCAAGACTCTTAGACATGCCACTCTTTAGGATGGTGAGAATACATTTGAATATGTCTCTTAGACATTCAGGAGTCTCATCTACATTTCTTATCAGCCTTTTTTTCTTGTGTCGAAGAGACTATGGTGAGACTCTCTCTGATAAGGCATTGTCTTAGCGACATGCCATGAGCTACTAAGAGAACATTTCAGGTAGAGACTTACCTTTATTGTAATGATCAAGGGCCTTATCTTGGTACTTTATACTAATGTCAATTATTATGAAATGGAAACAGAGCATATGGTGGATATGAGAAGATAAGTGAAAATGGAGGTGTGTGGGACAACCAATGTGGATTTTTTAGCTCCAACAACATCAACACATACTCTTCTAGGATATGGGAATTGCTATGGAAATTTTATCTCCTAAGGCTCTCACTTTATGGAAATTTTCTCTCCTAAGGCTCCAACGATGTCATCCTGCATACCCGGCTTCGTATGCTAGGCCATCATTAAAATTTGAGCTCAAACTACTCTTCATTAATGCTCTTACTTATAAAAAATCCCTTATTTTATTTTATTTAATTCATTTGAAATTCGTAAAAAATAATTTCAAATAATCTCATAAATATTATTTTCAAATAAAATTATAATGTAAAATAAATAATGTACATTATAATTCCCAATTACAGGAAAAACAATTCTCATAATTAAACAGTTTAAAAATAAAATTAAAAACTCAACTAATATAATATAAACAAAAATTATACTTACTAATTCTAAATTTTAAAATGGAAAAGAAAATAAAAATAATACAAATCCTTATAATTAATTAAATACTAAAAAAAACATGATCGAACATCACCCTCATTTATACCAGGGGGTACAACATTCCTAGCTGGTGGTCTCAACATGACTTTTCAAAAGCTCAAAGGGTGGCACATATGCGTGGTACGACATGCCATGAAAGGGTGGCATTCATTTTAATCCAACGAAGGTGGTGATCTCCGCATTTTGCATTTTTTAGAGTTTTCATTCTAGAGGCTTCACTTGGGTGAGAAATAATAGTGGAGGAGGATGCAAAGTATGCAGTGTTTAAATTGATTGAGGCACTATCCGCCTTTGGGCATGACACTCTGATTTTCCTAGATTGCAATGTGAGTCAGGTGGGTTTCAAAAAACTCACGGACCAAAGGCTCAAATGGATTCTTCTAGAGTTTAATTCCTTGATGGTGGTTGCAGTGAAAATGGTTTTGGGCCGAGAGCATGTGGCCTACAGTGAAATGGTTTGAGTCAATTCCCACATAGTCTCTCATTTTCTGGCCCCTTTGCTTGATCAAAGCACCCCCAAAAACCTAGTTTGGGAAATGATGAGCAAGTTATTCAAGCCTAATCTCGTAGGTAGCATGGATGAGGTTTTTTTTTCCTTTATTCTTAGCTCTGGGGTGTCGTGTCTAAAAGACTTGGAAATGCTCAAAACTCATGGTGTTGTGGTCTAATTTTTTCCACTTCTATTGGAGCCGAAAGGATTGATGCTAGT